>WNLI01126521.1:0-10293 GCA_025802215.1 Wirenia argentea
ACCAAGGAGCCCTCTACTCTTGGGTAAGAGGACATAATGTAGATCGATACAACCACCAAACGACCTACATACCGTAACCTCAATGACCTAGTTTCCCTGCGTCATATAGCCACCAAGGACCTCTTGGGTAAGAGGACATACTGTAGATCATGATACAACCACCAAACGACCTACTTACCGTGACCTAAATGATCTAGTGTCCCCATGGACCTTTCTAATATTGGGTAAGCGCACATGATGTAGATCATGATACAACCTCCAAAAGACATACATACAGCGACCTCAATGACCTAGTTTCCCCGCGTGATATAGCAACCAAGGAGCCTTCTAGTCTTGGGTTAGCAGACATAATTTAGATCACAACCACCAAACGACCTACATACAGTGACCTCAATGACCTAGTTTCCCCATGTGATATAGCCACTAGGGACCCTTCTACTATTGGGTAATCAGATATAGTGTAGGTCAGTATACTTCGACCTACTTACGGTGACCTCAATGACCTAGTTTCACAAGGGTTAGTCACCAGGGTTAGTACACGTAATTTGTAAGCTACTGAAATAAATTAATCAGTGTACGTCGCCATATAGCCCATTGGTATCTAATTAATTATCTAATTTGTATATCACGTACGGAACAACGGAAAACATCCTTTGCGTACATGTGTTGCGATTAGTAACAATATTTGATGTAGCCTACATCATCCAATGAAGTATAACTTACGGAACAACGGAAAACATCCTTTGCGTACATGTGTTGCGATTAGTCACAATATTTGAAAATCACGTAGCCTACATCATCCAATGAAGTATCACTTACGGAACAACGGAAAACATCATTTGCATATGTGTGTTGCGATAGTCACAATATTTGAAAACCATCTAGGGCCTACTTCACCCATTCAATATCTTCATTGGATTAGCGGTGATTCAGATTGATTCCACAAGAAAAGTTGGGTAAGTTGGCAAATTTTGTGTAAATTTTGTGTATATAATAATTGTGTAGATATATATGTTGGACAAATAAACAAATACAAAATACAAAGATGAACGAGAGTGGTGAATTCGGTCAGAAATCGTTTGATTTTAGTTGGTAAAAGTTGTTCTATGGCCCAGACTTGAACCTGTGAACTCAAAGCGAGCACTCTACATATTCCTATTTTACGTCTTGTAATAAATAGTAGTATTATCTACATAATGATGCTGTATACGATACATATAATTTGTAGGACTGGTGAAATGTTAAAGGCAGCCTTGGTGAACCGGAGACCAGGTCAGTTCAGTGATAGGTTACCGTAGTAAGTTTGAAATACTGTACGTCAGTGTGCTATAGCTGTTGCATGTCCGCATGCCCTTTACAATATTGCACAGTACACCCTTACTTGGTTACTCCCGATCCACTACTGCAATACTCCATCCGGTGGTTTTCTCCGGATACCCCACTTTTGTTGGACATAATATGTTGCAGTGCTAGCCACGGGCAGGGCCATTGGGGTAGCTCTTCCTTGAAATGACTCGCGCTTACACATGCCACACTAGGATGTGGTCGTATTCCACTAAGGAATAAAACACTGCTATTATTATTAATACTCCATCTAAGGAGAATATGCACCATTGTACGATCGGTACCCACTTTTACAGCTAGCTGGTCAACAGAGGTGGTCATGGAAGATGCCTTGTCTAAGGGTACCGTGAAAAACAAATGCAAAAGTCTTTTTTCTGAGAATTGAACCCAGGACATTGCGTACTAAGTCAAACCCCACTCCACCAATGCTGCGTATATTCTATCCAATAGACAGTTATAAATTGGTATAAATTACAGATGCAGCTGTGGCATCAGTTGGATAATAGGAATCGATTTGTACACATTGTCAAAACTCCATTATTACAATTGTTACGACACCTACCTAGCCACTGATCCCGATAATTCATTTTGCCGATACTGTATCGTATCACGTGACGATATGTACACTCCCTTATCTAATGATTCACAGGCATCATACTTTCACATACCTCTAACATAAAGAGTTACGACTACCACGTACATTACATGTGGCCAAAAGTTGACAAAGTTTGGTAAACATTTAGTATATACCCTCGACAGAGTTCAGACATAAATTTGTGAAAAAGAATACCGATTATCGAATGATAATCCTATACCTGTATAGGGACGCATATGGTGTAAGAGACTAAGAGTCTATCAAGCCATGTCATAGACGAAGGTACTAGTAGCGTATTTGTTGTCAAAATCAAAATTATTTTTGCTGTTGCAGCCATTGGCATAGACTCGGATTCTGATGTGGACCAGAAGACACTCGGCAGCACTGGGCAAGTCGAAGAGGATGACATCGATTTTGATTTTTACGAATAGTCTCAATTTTAAAATTGTCAGCTAATAAAATAGAGCAGTTAAACGATTACGACATCTCCATGGCAATTAGTTCTACACAACGTACGGTGTCTATCAAAATGTTTCATCAGCGTGGATTGGTCAATGGGCGGGAACATTTTCAAACATTGACAAACGGTGGTGTTGTATGGTGAGGTGGCTTGGTGTATTTAGAGCCAGTTGCCATGGAAATAACGTATGGCGGGTACTCTTTTGTGTGCAAGTAATTTAGGGCATTAGACACATTTTCACATATTTTTGTACGATACTGTAGTTTCATGACCCATGTTTTAATCCAGTATTTTGTTAGTTTTCAGACTTTGGTCTACAACTATTAGGCCTACGTAACACATTCATGGTGTATAACAAGTATTACGAATCGTGCATTTATTCGGTGCTCACCTTGACGTCTCGGGTTCAAGCCTGGGCTACGACAAAATTTAATAGGGCATAATCAAAGCGCTTTAAAGTACAAAATTTTCTATAAATGAGCATTATTTCATGACGCATATAGCAAGAAATTATACACATTTGATCTATAATCTACAGTAATCAACAATAATATCTCATTTGTTTAGTAGTATAAGCTATTTATTTACGACATTATTTATATAAAATAAAAGACAAATTAATAACTATAATTTGTAGCTTGTTTTTTTTTAAAGACAAATTAATAACTATAATTTGTAGCTTGTTTTTTTTTCTAATTGTGTATGTAGTTACGACAGTGTAAAAAACATGATCAAGACTTCCTATATTCCAATATACAACATAAACTGACAACAGAACCTACACAATCCAAATAATGACTTGGAAAACGAAATACGTACATGTAATGATTTATCTATATAAAATATATTACAACTTTTAGGATATAGTTTAGTACAACATCTCGCGATTAAATAATTATCCATTTTAACAAACTACCTACATACAACTAAGCTATAGACGATTACAAACGAACCCTACATTAATAATTCAGGTTGTAAATATAAATACAGTATTAAATATAAATTCTTTTAGATGTCATTTCTGTCCGCCAGTTCTCTGTATAGTTCTTGCACCATAATGTGAGATCACATTGGTCTAGCGGACTCCAAATATGTAGAGTTAAAAATGAATCTATGTTTTACAACTGTAACATTCCAGTGCGTATCCATGATTAAATTTTCTGTAAGAACAAAACTTTTGCAACTTAAAAACACCCGACCTGTGATTTTACGCTTGAACTGTTGGTGTACAGTTTTTCGTATGATTAATTTATTATATAGCCATATCCTTAAATAAACAAATAAAGTTGGATTTATATGAAATATGCCCATACAGTATGTTCCTAGTTTTTAAAGTTAAATACCCCGTGTTTGTCAACTTTCCAAAACAAATTTGGTTTTATTTTTTTCTGAATAATAGATATAAATAATTTTATTTTTTACATTAAGTTAAATGATTTGATAGATCAGCGAGAAAATGATATTCTTCGTGCAAAATTATGTCTATAAATACAAAGTAATAACTTTAGAAAATCCTACTGGCAATTACGAATATACAAACATACGGAGTTACAAAATAGAATGATTAATGGAAAACGACATACCTACATACGTGATGATTTACTATGTAAATTATGTACACTATTTACAGACATTTAGATTTATATAGCTATGAATTTATAAAGCACTATAAATAAAGCGCTAAAGGAATATACTATAAATACATGCAAAAATGCGTAAGGTTATCTTATAATTTTTGTGTCAATTCGAACCAATTAGTATGTAATATAATATTATGGTATGTTTTAATGATTAGGCATGTACCCTTCTACAGTGTTAATGTAATACTGTATTTGGAACCACAGTTGTTGTATTCACCGGCTGTAATGATGCCCAATATTTAGACAGTATCTAATACTATCTATGCGGAGAGCGAGAGGAATGATGTATCATTATGATGATTTTAGTATAGTTATCAAGGTTGTCTATCATATGTCTAATAGACGGTTACACACCTCGACAGTTTCAGTGTGTAACAGTTTTTTGGTAGTGTAATATAGAACTTTCAAACATTGAATCTATCCTACCTGATGAAACTATTCAGTTAAGACTGTTATACATGTTAACGATGTCTATGTGGATTGCTGAATTGCTGATGATGAGAACTGGACAAGAATTGTGCGTAGTCTCCAAATGTTCTGATTTAGGTATCACATATACAACTGGACGATGTATTATGCATACCTTACGGTGTCTATGGTGATGTGGCTATGAAGAGGATTTCTGGTGATTCGGCTACGTGAAATGTAGATATTTTGTATACAATGTCTATGGTAATACGGCTACGACATGAACTATGGTGATGTGGCTAACTGGACAAGGTATCACATGCAGACTACGTTTACAATGTATGGTGTTGCACCTATCCGAACTGTCTATGACATGTTAATGCTATGAATAGATGTCTATGGCGATGCATCTATGATGAGAACTCATATATATGGTGATGCAGCTGGATGACATATCGCATACAGACGTTACGATTCTATGAACTATGGTGATGTGCCTATGAAGAAAACGGATGTCTATAATGATTCGGCTATGATGAGAACCAATGTCTATGGTGATGTGAACTCATCTATGAGAACTGGACGACGTATCGCATGTAGACTTTATGTCTAAAATGTCTATGGTTATGCGCTTATGAGAAGTGATGTCTATGGTAAGTTGGTAACACAGCTATGACGAACGAGGTATCGCATGCAGACTGGATCGTGGACGATGTACTCATTGTTGTAGGTGTAGCAGTAGGATGTCTATAGTGAGACTATGACGAGAAATGATGTCTATGATGATCCAGCTATGATGAGAACTGGACGAGGTACCGCATGCAGACTTGAGCGGGGTCATGGACGATGTACTCATTGTTGTACGTGTAGCAGTAGGATTTGTTGGTGGGGTCATTGATGAGGGGGCCCAGCGGGATGGTTGCTCCTGGAAAAAGAATTACAATTTTTTGTAACATGAATTGTAAATGAGATTAAAATCGTACTGTTCTCCATATCTTTAAAATGTTGATTTACAATACGTGGCACTGCTAGTGCGCCAGCCTACAGCTCAGGAGGTAGTGCGAGATGCCTTGCCCAAGGACACTGAAGAGAACACAACAAATACAAGCCAGACAGAGAGAATTGATCCAGAGACCACTCGCACTAATTCCGTCGGTTTGGATCATGCAATCCATAACAGGCACTCCTGTATGAGGATGAGAATGACCACTGACCAGCGTAATGCGTAAATCTGTTGCTTGTAATAGATATGGCGCATCAACTGGCGGGATCATGTTATAACAGAGGGGGTGTTCTCCGTAGATCTAAGCACCAGTGTTATTGGTACGGATGAGAGAGTCTGCCAGGGACGATCCTGAACTGGACCACTGGGGGCTCTCGACCCTCGAATCACATGGGTAGATGAGGCTCTAAGGAGTAGCGAAAATCTATGTAGGTGGCACCAATAAGTAAACACATTTGGGCAGCTTGGCAGGCCATGGCCCTATGAGAGCCTGTCGGAAAACTTGGCAGGCACAGTTATTTGTACAACTAGTAGTTAAAGTTGACAGTAAATGACGACCTTGCTTTCGATGGCTTGCATATCGTCACGGCACATCCACCACTTTTCTGCAGCTGTCCTTTTGGTTGACCGGTACGCACCCATTTAAAATGTAAATGCTCACAGTCAGCAACTCATACGTAACGATGTAAGTATAGATAATATTGTAAACCTACCATACGGCAAAGCGACGTTGAATGTGGCATCAGGCAGCTTACGACCCCTGATGAGAACACTGCTGTGGTCACTCTCTGATGACTCCTCCTCACTGTCTTCTACCTTTATTTTGCCCAGCGCAACCTGAAGGATACATCACACAAGTTTTGAATATGTATGAAGTATACATTATAGATCACTCGTTGAGATAAATTCGTCAAATGTTAGCAAACACTGACATGCTGAGCACATGATTAGCACTCCATACCATACCCAACAAGGTACACAGTTACTATGAACCTTACACTTGATAAAGCAGCGAGAGACCGAAAACAGTGGACAACCATCATGAAGAATATCGTCAGAACTCGTGCATACACACACAATCCCACACGTGGCATATAGGCCTAGGTCAAAGTAATTTGGGTACTACATAACAGATATTACAACACTGACTACTTTAGACATGACTCACCACTGTGTAATGTACAGATTTGAACATACCTGACAAAGCATCATGATGTCAGAGTTATTTGAGGAGTGGTGACAGTAGCCTCGTGACTTCTGGACACTACTTGTTATGTACCAATGATTACATTACACACAACTCTATATGGTACTGTAATATGTAAAGTCGAGGTTTGAACATACCTGACAAAGCATCATGATGTCAGTGTTGTTTGAGGAGTGGTGGCAGTAGCCTCGTGACTTCTGGACGATACTTGATATCATGTACCAGTGGTGATATCATGTAGCCTACTACATACACCAGTTACTACATTACACACAACAAACTACTATATGTTGTCAAGGTTTGAACATACCTGACAAAGTATCATGATGTCAGTGTTGTTTGAGGAGTGGTGGCAGTAGCCTCGTGACTTCTGGACGATACTTGTTATCATGTACTATACATACACCAGATACTACATTAAACATGACTCGCTAATGTAATAGTCGAAGTTTGAACAAACCTGACAAAGCATCATGATGTCCGAGTTGTTTGGGGAGTATACTGTACCCAATGCTCTATTATAACAGGTAGTCAGGTACTACATACCACGGTGACTACATTAGACAAGACTCACTACTGTAATATGTAGTCGAGGTTTGAACAGACCTGACAAAGCATCATGATGTCAGAGTTATTTGAGGAGTGGTGGCAGTAGCTCCGGGACTTCTCGAAGCCACTTGTTATCATAGACTGTACCCAATGCTCAGTTATAACGGATACTACACACCACGGTGACTACATTAGACAAGACTCACTACTGTAATATGTACAGATTTGAACACACCTGACAAAGCATCATGAGTTGTTTGAGGAGTGGTGACAGTAGCCTCGTGACTTTTGAACACTACTTGATATCATGTAATATATGCACCAGATACTAAGTTAGACACCTCCCTACTACAATACAGTATGTACATAGGTTTGAACAGACCTTACCAAGCATCATGATGTCCGAATTATTTGAGGAGTGGTGGCAGTAGGAGAGTGATATCAGGTATTGCGTACAACGGTGACTACATTACACACAAGCGACACAATTAGTACTTGTAATATATGTATAAAGGTTTGAACAGACCTGACATAGCATCATGATGTCAGAGTTATTTGAGGAGTGGTGGCAGTAGCCTTGCGACTTCATGGACACTACTTGTTATGTACTATACACCAATGATTACACACAACTCTATATGGTACTGTAATATGTAGTCGAGGTTTGAACATACCTGACAAAGCATCATGATGTCAGAGTTGTTTGAGGAGTGGTGGCAGTAGCCTCGTGACTTCTGGAAGCTGTCAGCGAAGTAGATGCCCTGCAAACACAATGGTAAAACGATACAGAAAAGTGTAATTTATGGGACTATTAGATCCTTCGCCTCTCCGACATGTCAGTGATGATGATGATAAAGTAAAGTTGTAGATTTCTACAGTCTTTTGACGCATCACTGCGTCTCAAAGGCGGTAGAAGTATTTATCAGCCATTTCGGCGATAGCATGCTCCTTACAATACAGTAGTACTTCTACAACTCAAAATCTCCATGTGGTCATGGCAACACTCATTGATACCCATTCGCAGATCGGTGACCTGAGGCCATGCATATGCTGCCTTGCCTAAGGACACCTTGGTAGCTCGATTTGGGAATTCAACCCACAAACGGTCAGATCAGTGCAGCCGAGATTTTAACTCCCAACCTTTTGCTTAGAATACAAAATGCGCTTCCGAGTGAGTTATCTGCTCTATCTGTCGAAAACGTAGATACTATACAGTATGCTAACTTACATAATATTAATTACATATTAACTTAATTGTAAACTGTATCAGCGTCCAAAGTAACTAGTCATTACATTTGGTTTTTTGGTAGGCCCACCAATTTCAGATCACTCACGAATTAAATTAAAGAGTTTTCTGTCTCCACATTGGAATGCATTCAACATACACATACATCCATTTTTCGTATGGAGTATAATTTCATCACATTAATTATCTAAATAGAGAACAGTGATGGACTTGTAGCACTAATGTCTTCCATTTAACGTGAATTGTTGACGATATTTTTTATTCACATAAATTTCAGGACATCTGTTTTTAAACTACTTATAAACAAAATCCACAAACTCTGCTGTAGGTATTGCCTCCAGTAGGCGGTGCCACCATGAGGCCATGCTTGAGAATGCTGAGATAGTTGGCCACGCCCGTGCCGTGCCATAAGAGGCGGTGGTCCGTCAGGTTTTTAGCTGCCAGGGCCTCTTCCTCTTTCGGCCGTTTCACCTTGAAGATTGCCTCCACTTTACACGTCGAACCTGGGAGGTGGTATTGTAAGATTATACTAAAATTATACAATGAAATTGAGTTCCCACAAATCCACTATAGAATTTGGAATATCAACAATTAAGTGGTCTTGATACGTGATATCGATACATAACATTAATTTTGATTTAATAGCAGGGCATACTTATTTCTTAATGGAATACGACCACATCCTAGTGTGGCATGTGAACTACAGGCATCTACATTGTGTAGCTAATATACATCAAAAAGAACGAACAAGTGCTGAAGTGAGACTCCAATGGGGCTGCCCGTGTCCAACACATACATGTACAGTGACCGAAAGATAGGTGTTATGTCGGTGGGGAAACCGGAGAAGCTGGGGAAACCACCGAACGTGGACAGGATATCTCCATTTGCCATGTAAGGTGGAGTAAGCCGTATTGGTTAGAATAATTAATTATATTAAATTTGGCTGAAAAAAATCAGTGCCTCCTACGGGATCTGAACCCCCGACCTTCAGTTAATCCATTTTCCATGTCTCAGAGAATAAGCCAGTAATATTCCTATGAAAGCTACCCAGTCCCAAGCTGCTCAATTTAGCCACTGAACTAGTTAAGTGAACTAAGTGAAGGTAAGCAGGGGCCCAGGAGAATTACAGAAAATGCCAAAAAGATTTGTCGCAGTCCAGCCTTGAAGCCGGGACACCGACATCCCTAGGCGAGCACTCTACGACCATACTACTACCCCCCCCTTCAATATGCGCCTAAAAATAAATGATTACGTAACATTTAAACTATCCACTCACATGTGTTGTAGATGTATTTGAGAATGTACTGAGTTTCTGAGTCGTTCTCTTCCATGAGTTGTAGTTTGGACCCCAGGGATTGGTACACGTAGTCTAGTGGATTACGCTCTGTAATAAACAAAACATTTATTACTCTAAGAAATAGGTTAAAAGTTGTTTAATTTCGCTCATCCCTATAAGTCTTTATAGGTCATAAGTCCTTCACATGAGACCCTAAACCGAGGTGCCATGTTCTCGACCTCACCTTGCATACTGACCCTGAGGCATGTAAAAGATCCTGTAGGCCTATTTGGTAAAAAAAGTGGTCTGGCAGACCATATTTCACATATTTTCTTTTGTTTTTTGCCCCACCATTTTTGTTTTCACGTAACTGTATGAGCAGGGAAATGGCCGCACAGAGTGCATGTCGTACCAAATTGCCTGTAGTCTACGTGCCACACCAAGTGTGGTCATGTTCAGCAATGAACAAAACGCTTCATCATCATCATCATACTAGCAGTTTAGATGACATTTTGTCATTGTGTCTGGACCTGTGGAGCGATACCAGTTGACGAATGATAATACT
>WNLI01126632.1:0-16425 GCA_025802215.1 Wirenia argentea
TTCATACTTTTAGCAATGTGTCAATTTTACTATTGTAATTCGCCTAACAGGCAGATATTTTTAATAGCTATTTTTAACCATTGTGTTTTTACTTTTAGATGATGATTGTAAAGTACTGGGGGTACACCGTGAGTGTATGATGGCTTAGCTCTATATACAGCCTTCCCCATTGCTAATCTGATAAAAAAAAAAAAAAATTATAAGTACATAACAGTTTTACGTGTTATATACAATTAGATCCTATGAGGGTCCTTCCATAAGTATATTCCGACCTAGATAGAATATCAGTATACTTACACGGCTCGTGCGGGTGACCCGAGCGAGGAAAACGCGACAACAGTGATGTCATGCTGCTTACAGAAGGCGATCAGGGCAGTGTTGGGGCAGTATGGCGATACCTCTATCTGCATCACATACATAGTTATAACAATGTAATGTACATTTCATAATAATTACAGAACTGTAAGGAAGATGATTCATAAAAATGTAACAAACCAACATATCAATTAATGAGATAAATTTAATTATGATACCTACTGTATTACGAAAATACATACATAACATTTTACTAGTAGCACACCTTTACTCCCCAACATTACAGTGTCATTTGAAGGAGAGTCCCTGAGCATTACCAATCCAGTGAATACAGTGTCCATTTTCTTGTTATTTTTCTTGATATTTTTACTTTTTTATTTGTACTTTTTCAAGTATACATTACAAAATACTGTATTTGGTTTACCTGGTTACATACGGGCTTGGTGAGCCCAGAGTCCAGTATCCTCTGTAGCTGTGCCTCATTGAAGTTGCTCACACCGATGCCCTTCACCAGGCCCTCCCTCACTAACTCCTCCATAGCCTGTATGTATAAATTACACTATAGTGGTGCACAGTACGTTATAAACGTCATACTGAATCGTTCCCGACCACGCCATAGCCTACAGGTTAGTGGTGTACAGTACATTATAACCGTCAGGTCATACTGAATCGCGTGCGAGTATAACAGCCACATCATACTGAATCATGCCCGACCACGCTCACACGGATTCCCTTCACATGGGCGTCCTTTAGTCGCTCCTCCATCGATTATTAATTTGGTGGGTAGTGGCGTACAGTATGGTATAGCGGGCATGGCACACTGAAATACTGTATATCCGAGCACGTTCACAGCGATTCCCGTCACAAGAGCGTCCTTTAGTAGTTCCTACATCGCCTGGTGATTAATGGTAATGGTCAGGTCTGAATTTGTGATACGTAGACTAGATACGCAATTTGTCTGTTACCACGGCTGAACAGATGGACTGTGAACGAAGAAAATTGGTGAACGCGATCACCATATTGTATCCAGTCGATACAGATTGCAAAATAGGTTAAATAGCGTACTTCAGAGAGTTTCTCGTACAGCATAGGAGCTTTGCCCTTGATCGACGCTGATTTCGACATCTGACGTCGGTGCAAATATTGCGTCGGTCGTGCCCAAATATGCCATGCAATTCGAGAAACTTTATGAAGTATCCTGTATACATTCCATAACGGTCATGATGACATATTAACATGTATGCATTATAGGTACATTATGATACGCACCCTCCACGTGACCAGATGGTCCACATCGATATACTCATCCTCCCTGACCCCAGACCATCTATCCAATGGCACATTCTCCTGCAAAAGGCGATCAATAAATGAATTGGTTTCTAAAGCGATTCCTATACTAAATCAATAGATAACCCAAAATAGACAAGTAGTCAAACAGTGTCATTCGATCCAGGTCAAAAGAAAGCATATCTCTAATTTCTATGCAGGACGATAACTTTTGTGTATAATACCGCACTGAATGGGTTGTGTCGTAAAGTTTCTCGGTCACCAAAAATGCGTGTCGATCACAAGAAAGTACAGTATCTCGTCGAGAAACAATGTAGTCTATCAATTAGGAGAAAGTGATTAGATGAGGAGAACGTGAATGGATCGAAAGAGAGTGTCTTGATCAGAACGAAGTGTCTCGGTCAGCAAACAGTGTCTCGTCTGTAAGAAACAGTCTCGATCAGAAGAACGCGTTTCGATAAGAAGAAGGTGTCTGGGTCAGAAGAAAGTGATTGGATCAACATAATATGCATGGATCACAAGCAAGTGTCTAGGTCAACAGAAAATGCCTCAATCGCCACCAAGTGTTTCGATCGGTAGAACCTCCCCCCCCCCCCCCCCCCCCCCCCCGGCTTATCAATTGGGTTTTTCTTGGTGTTCCCTGGGTGATGTCACATTCCCTATCCTCAGTTTAGAAAGCCTGTAAAATAGTGCCATATTGTACTGTGCTATAAATGGCAGCGTCCCCTGCACTACTTATTAAAGAGAGGTCGTGAGTTCATATGATGGCTTATCCACACATATCTGACACACATGTACGTACAATGTACACGACAACGTGGAAAACCGTGAATTTGCGGTACATAGGACTAAATGTAAAGTGAGATATACCGCCGGTATTAATATTACTGCATGGGCATGTGTTTTGGGTTGATGAGCTAAAGTCTACCCCTTTCCTATAAACACCACTAATCATACACCCCCAACATCCCATAAATAACCCATTAACTGGGTGGGAGTTGCAATAGATTTATGGCCTAAGCTGTACCAGTACACCTGCCAATAATGTTACTATGTAATCACTATGTAATCAGTGAAAATCGATATTTCGCTATACTGTTTATCAATTTTAGATTTCGCTTTCCATATATTCCATGAGATGAGCATCTGCCCGTCACATCGGTGTATGATATGTCCCGATCGCACATCCGGTTCCGTAGATATCCTGACGTGAACAGGATATACAAATATAGTCTGTGACATTCGGCTATTCTAAGGGGTAGATTACGTGGGTAGGCTATGACTGACACATAGTACCATTCGCCACAGATGTTGCGCGTTGTGAATTTGTATGTGTTATTATTATTCTTTTTTAACTCGTCCATTTTTATTTCAAACCAAAGATTCAAAACGTTGCACGTCATCAATGTTGCACGAAGAAACTGTGGAAGAAACAGGAAATACGCCGGATTAAAAGTTGTAGAAGTCGCCATTTCTTATGAAGCCATAGATTTTTACCGCGTTTTCCACACAAAACACGGAACATGATGAACAAAAATGAGAAGTTATTATTTAAAATGCCCGAAAAATTTCGGACCATTCGTATATATATTTTTTTGGTATATCCATGCGAGAGGTTTCGCGGATTTCGGACCATTCGTATATATATATATTTTTTTGGTATATCCATGCGAGAGGTTTCGCGGGGTCGTAGTTGCTAATCAAAACTGACGATCTCGTGAGGCTGCCTACCGATAGTAAGTAATCATGTAGATCTTGTCAAAAGTGTTTGCATTCTCTTCGTTTGACAAAAAAACTAAAAACATTAGTCCTTTCATGTTTTTAGTCTTTGGCCCATTACAACAATACTGTAAGTAATTCATCTTTCGAATGGGATCCACTAGTATCTTCGATAAAGCATATTAACTTCACGTACTGTTCGCCACTTGGTGCGACAGACGTTTTTAGACATATTCACATAATAAGCTACTAGTGGTTCTCATTCGACATACACATTATACTATGAAGGTTTATTCTAAATATCATAATTTGTTGAGCAACAAAATACGTTATTTTAATTGATTTAAATTTATTTTTTCGCACGAATGATATAAATAACAGTCACAAAGATATACGTAAAGATTCATTTTATCACAGTTCAGGTTTGGATACTTTTAAGGGAATTATGTACATTAATTTCGATAATTATTGAATAAACACACACAATACTAGGCTACGGTGATAATCGGGAATATTTGATAAATGCAGAAATACTCTATAAAACATTATGTACATCAAACAGGCCTACGATAATACAGATAAATTGATCTATTTAATATTTACATGATTTTAGGTGGCGCGTATATTTACATTTTCATATTTTTTGTGAATAACGCTTTAAAGTGGGATTGAACCTTTATACTTTGGGTGTCATAATTATACAGGGTTCACTACCAGTGTTATCTACTTTGTTTATTCACAAAATACGAGTAATACACCATATAAATGTGGCATATCAAATATATGCCTACAAGTGTAGCCAACAAATAGCACGTTATTGTCATGGGTGTCATCTGATGACATGACATGGATAACTTACAGTAACTATGTACAACTTTACTTAGTTCAATATAACACAAAAATATAACACAAATTTATTTTAAATTGGGCGGTATTCGTCTACCGAAAGAACATTGTATAATTTGTGTTTTTATTATTATACGACAGAAAAAGTACTAAAAGTAAAAAATGTAATGTGAACAGCGTTGACAATTTGACATTACCGACTAAATTATGTATCTAAGTTTCTAACGCAATTTTCAATGCCCTAATTATTTATGTGGTTTAAAATAATTCCTTTTCCGGTCGTGTCAAAATACTTGACCATCCCATTTTGCTAATAAGTCACTGACTAGAACGAGATTAATGAACAAATTTTCCAATTTCCATACCCACTCCATCTGGACCCTGGGGACATTTTTAAAATTTGATACTCTATACGTATATACATACAATACATATCGGATTATTGGTACGGCAATACTTTAAAATTAAATTACTTTTTTATAGATTTGCGAGACAAACATATCTGATCAACAATCTCCATTAAATATGTGTTTATTCTAGACAAACTAGTCTTTAAAAGCACCATGCTAGGGGGCACACAACTCACACTACATTATACTTTTTTACATTAATATTTTAATTATCACATTTTAGAAATGTTACAACAAAACACATTTACATAATTGAATACTCGTATACGTAGAGTATTTTAAATTCATTAATTAAAGTGGCTAGGTACTGTACATATTATATTCATGGTATACTTTGTATGCCAGGCAGCCTAATGGTTAGTACAAACAATTAATAAGCCTAAAAACTAGATTCATACATTCACTGGAGACCATATAACCGTATCTTCGCCAAGATGTGAAAATCCCCGCTAATTTGAACAACTTAGCTCCTTTTTCCCTTTCTCATCTTGGCGCGTAAGGGATATACAGTACTGTATGATATGTTTACGTAAGGCGTTCAGTCAACGTATGAGGCTAGTTTTAGGCTTATTTGTACAGTATGTACTAGCGTGTACCATTAGACATGCAGATAAAGTATATACGAATGTAGCCTACAGAACCAATTTAATTTTGTATACAATTTAAAATTGTTGAGTTTGTGGAATTTTACAATTAATATTAAATAAAAAATACATTTGCCATTTTATGTTACTGTATATATATAGGGGACTATTGATAGCCATATTGCGAGTCTATCTTAATCTACTACGGTATTACCCACCAAGATGCTAAAACATCATGTGAAAAAGTTACATTCACAATTTCACATCTAACTTGTCGTTTACGTTTTCGCATGATGTGTTGGCATTTTGGCGCGTAAAAATATACACGATATAAATATATTATACGATGGATGTACAGTATGAGATTAGTAGATCCATTATTAGGATTATCGTGTCATTCGTGTGAAATTTTGTGTACATGTATTATTATGGTTCCATACGATATTGCATTACACTCAATGTATGAAAATATAATTATAGTCGGATTAACTAGGCAATGAACTTATTGAAGGTTAGGAATCTATATAGCCTATATGACGAGGAAAATAATAGCACATACCTAGTCATAATGTAAAGTAAAGACTAATTGGCCCAATTCCTAAACAGAATCAGAATTGATTTACTTTGCCATGTTGAGAGGAATGTATAGTCATGTATTCCTGTCTGGTATTCCAGGAATAAATCTATAGCTCTCAGTATGGGTTTAGACATGAATAGCGGTCGGTTAATCACAGAGCCTGAAAGCTTGGATTACACGACACATTTGTAGGGACTGAATGCACCCGTATAATACCTCACCCGTGCACAATTACACGCGTGGAAACGTGATTACGAAACCCGGGGATTAATTTACAATAATGAAGAAAGCAGAAGCCTAATGAGTAAATATAGATAGAGGTGAATAACACAGTGCACTTCCCCAGGCAATTTCTGATTTGTAGCCTGCCCTATACTAAACACATTCACGAATCACGGGAATCACGAGGTAATTGTGGTATTAATAAAGTACTCATGGACACGCACATTCGCAATAATGTAGGGAGCGAGGTCATTAAAATAATGTCACAGTACTTTGTGATTTGGTATCAGATAAATTACTCGTTCTATAAAGTATTTTTATCCATTCTGATATAATCACTCGCTGTGATTCTACGAACTTGAAACCGAGATCGGAGAATGACATTCTGATTGCGTGACTGGGGGGCAACGGCGTCTAATGTAATATTAATAGTCACGTGCGATGAGAGTAGCCAAAGCTCCATTTCCTGGCTGTATAGCGGGCGGTAACTCTAGCGGGCGATGCCGGTAGCGAGATCGATCATTAATCACGAACTCACGAAGCTCTAGCCTGAACAGATCGCGACAACGACGTATTATCTCGAATTAATCGTTTTGAATTACACCCGTTTAGGTTGGGATCCGGGTGTTTCGCTTCGTGATTCTGCGATAGCGCAAGGTCCGGCGTCGCTGCGTTGTCAGAAGCGGAAAATAAATATAGATTGAGGAAGCTATCAAAGTTCTCGGCGCTCGTCAAGATGGATTTCTCTGTCCAAGATGTCGTTAGCTTATCTGCGTTGTCAGGCACGCCATGAGTCGACACTGTCCTGGGTAAATTTGCGTTAGAATTGATAATGTTCTCGGTCGATTGAAGAACGCATTGTCTCTTTGCTTTGGACGGAACATTGTTGTTACAAGCTTCGCGGGTTCGTTTTCGTGTGTTATACGGTAAACTGTGATGTCGATCGACGGCTGACTGTTGAGTGCTACTCGCTTCACAAACAGGCGCTTGTTGACGCAGATTTGCAGCCTGTATTGACATTTGGCCAAGACCGTCGGCGGAACACCAGCGTTGGTACGGTGGTAAGTGGGTCGGAGTAAACACAGACATGTTGTTATTGGGTGTGGGTATGAACGTGCTAGTATTGTGTATGTTAGCCGAGTGTTCGAGTATCGTATTCATGCCGGTGGTGGGCACTCCACTCGAACCGTGGGGCACACTACTCGCCGATGACGGCATTAACTGATTTACTTGCCGCGGGGTATTGTTACGTGGCGTGGGTTGTGCGTGAAGAGTGTTTTGTGGCGTTAATCCCGCGACTGTGGCGCTTTCAGCGAACTGAGCGTGCGGGTGAACGAAAGTGGTAGGTGCCTGCTGAGCGTGGCGTAGGTCTGACACACCGGTGAAAGGCTGGCGATAGGAGGGTTTCTTCTCGGCCCCTATTGTATCCGCCACTCCCACATCACACGAGTCTGAAAAATTAATGAGACAGGTTTATAGCATTCGTTCAATACAAGACAAGTATACATGGCAGCTGACTGGCTTCAGATGGTTCATTACACATGCACAATGTGGTAATTACGACGAGGAACAAAGGAAGCTGTATACAAATTGAGTTTCTGGTATTTGGACTGTGTGTGGCATTTGGCAATGTTCAGCCATGTGCTCGCTATATGTGGCCAATATGTGCCAACCTAATACACAAATCAAATGAATCATATCATATACACGTGCATCATGTATTATATATGTGAACATGTTATTTGCGTACATGAATATTTTACACCACTGTTACAACAATGCAATTACTAATATTTTAATTTAATTGTCAATTATTTTTTCAAATGCGTGTAACATCATCAACTGTGTGTAGTGATATAGCCATTTCACAATTGGAAAATTTGATCAGGGATGAAATACGACTTCCTTTGTTTCTCTGCTTTATAATTAGCTTGAATAATGGTGTGTTCATTAAACCCTCTGAAACCAAGTAAGCTATTGTATTTAGTGTGTAATCACATGGGGACAATTACTACATTCAACAACAGGAAATAATCAACATGACCAAAAACAATGCATATATCAGTACCATGGTATTATATTCGGTATAATTATCATGTTTATAAATTCTATATCATCGTGAACTCCATTTATGGTTAACCAGTTAATGTTGTAACTGGTGACATTGTGACTCATGACTCATATAATATTTCGCACATGTATATTTTAATGTAATTTCCCGAAAATGTAGGCCTATGCCAAATTATAACATTAAGTTGTCAATAAATTATGTCATCGTCGTATTGTCGTATTGTCACTTCATTGTCTCGTCGTCGATCGTTTCATTCTCTATAGGTAGTGCATTAAACTAATTAATAATATTAATTTATATGCGTTATATTGAATCAGCTCGATTATCATAACGGCCAAAATAAATATACCCTATATAATATTTAAGCATTGAGCCCTTGACCATGTTGTAGGTACAGTATACAGTAGGGTGTAATGTGTATGGTATTATGAAACAATGTACAATAGTGAACCCAATTAAACACGACCACGTTGATCTAATATTTTCGTTAGATTGAATGTTTGTATTATAATGTCCCTTGTCGCCACTTGTTTACCCATGTCCGTCCACGACACATGAATAAACATGATTGTGTGATATCGCTTGCCATGCAGTTGCCACTATACGTTGCCATATAAATAACGTTGTTTGCGACAGAATGTCCATGAATCAACGGTAATGCTACCTGACATTGACGTTTGTTACTATCAAATTTCCATACAGCCAAAGATCCTATAATACAGCTATTTCAATGTGTATAGGCTATTAGCGAGTTGGCACGTATTTAATCAGTCCATTTGCAATAGTCACGAATCATAATGGTATAATATGCTATAGTATACTGTAGTATCAAGAGACCTGTTCTAAAGTCTGAAGTTCTGAACAGGCTATTCACAATAACCCAATATGTGTGGGAAACAGATTGACGAATTCACCAAGAGATAATTGCATCGCACACCATGAGCAGATGTGGCAGCTATATTATGGCATTAACGTCCTACAATATCAATATATCAAAACTCGGATCATTATTTACTATTAACAGTTACTGTAATGTTAATTAATTTCAAGCAGTTTTCACAGTTTTTCATTTGGTGCAATATGTGGCCCATTATTGTGTTATATAGTTCCATTATGTTCCATATGTTTACCATTAGCGTATATAAAGCTTGTGTATTGATGTGATCATGTTATCAATATGGAACCAAATCCATGTTGGTAATCCAACCATACTTCCATTTGGGAACGTATGGTTGTCCTACAACAATAAACTAAATCCATCCGTAGTTAGTATGCATGGAATGACAGACGAGACAAACAAGGTTATCCGTCGGCCATGCTGCAAACGAAGGGAAACATTGTACGATTGTGGTCGTAGGGTTTAAGATGTCGTAGGTAGTAATTAGGTGGGTCAGTCCTCTCATTAGTCATTAATCATTACTTCGTGCCTCGGTAGCTAAGATTTATTGCTGCCACAACTACTTAGTCGCATGGTGCCAAAGTATATCGATCAACGACCAACATGGCAGTTTAATCCAGTGTCAACATGATATCGTATTTCCTAAGGTAATATTATCTTGTTGACTAGATCTACATGCATTCCTAATTTCCTATAGTATGGTTCATACTTCAGGAATTGCCAAATAATATCGGCAGTAATATTCCCCAAATATTTAATGCGCTATCCCAAACCCCAATGCAGTAATTTGTGCAAATATACGTTTGTTTAGTGTAATCTACGACGAATTACATGCTATTATGGTCATACAGGATGTAACTTTTAGTTCGAATAACGGTTCAGTGGTTTATGTATGCATTTGTAATTTCTATATGAATATCTACATGTGTGTCCTCTCAAACTTGCAGAAACACACAAAGACGTACAATATGTAAAGGATTAATAATTGATATTGATAGGAAATGAGTGTCGACAAAAACAGTTTCTACGTGTATGCTACAATCTACATGATAAATGTGATGGGTGTTGAAAGATAATCAAATACGCCATGTGTATCGACGTTAATCATCAATAATACAACACACGCAGATACGCAGATGTATACACGGAGATAAGGGGCGAATGTACATACTCCCATCTGAGTGGCTTATTGTGTATCCTTCCTAAAGCGTATTTATAAATTTATGATAAAATGATAACGTTATAAATGTATAGATTGCAAAGCTGTACATATATCACAGGATTTGTATAGATTATGTCCCCCTTTAGATCGTTTTTATATTGCAGGCTTTCATGAATAAATGGTCATTAGTGAGCGAGCCATGAAAGTTTAATGTTCGAATGACTAAATTGATGAAAATTGTATGTAGCGCGCATACTGCACGCATAGACAAGATATTTATCTATAGTAAATCTGCATACCTGCCTAGTGCATACGGGATCTAAAGCTCAATGTATCATTATAGTCGCAAATCAATCATGTGATATACAATATTGTTTATAGATTACTGAAATGCGAGACAGTTGTTGAACTTTATCTTAAGTAACCGATATCGCCATTATAGCCAGGGGATTTATGTTTTTGCAGGGCCGACAGGTGAAAGCTAATCTTGACATACGGTTTCCATGACATTGAGATAATGGCGTAAACACGCTATGGGTATCCCTTATCGCGTGTTCAGCTGGGATTTCTCCATCCCGCACTTTCACAGTGATCTATCACATATGCGCACCCTGCTTAGCTGCCTTTGAATGTTTCCTGTAATAATCACGATTTGCCTGGCAGGGCATCAGGAAAACTAAGGAGAGTAATTAGATTTGATATTGGTGGTGGCGTGGTAGCACAATGGATGTGACGGGTGGTGAGGCTGGCAGGCTGATGGCCAAGGCATTACCGAAGGGCACATCTGGGGATTACAAACGAACACAGGCAATTTGCGCGTGAGTGGGGATGCTGGATGCTGCATCGTGAGATTAGACGTCCGGCTTTCCCAGTAAGTAGGCTAAGCACACACACAGTGTATGGAGATCGCTGCTGGCAGCAACTCGCGCCTTTAATTCAATGGTGAGATAACCAACAGACGCGCCAGCCGACCATCAACTTGATTGCTCCATTTCGTCACCGATGTCGCTAATGCTCGCAATGGTCACCAGACTCAGCACTTAAAGCCCCACAGGCCAGTGGATGGTGGGAAGGGGATATTATGCTCCATGACTATACCATGAAGGTAGCCTACTATGATTGAACTGATTGTCTTTCTGGATGACCAACAGTTAAAGCTCCAAGTCTCCAACAAAATCTACATCCTTGATATTAACGACAGACACTGCATCTAGGCGTGAGTTGCATTGAACGTATGCTACTCCGATTCGCGTGGAAAGTCGGTGGTAATTACTTTTTATGGCGACTATTGATGCCTGGTTTATCACTGAGCTATATTGATACTTGGGTTTTATGACCAAGGTCTCGCGCGACTTATTAATGTCGGCTTTCATAAAAATAACCTTTGTCTGCTCTATTTCAAAACATCAAATACAATTTTAACTTAAGCCATCTATGTTGACGTATTGGATAGTGCGTTTTAAGTCTAGAAATGCTATGATAATAGTACTTAGTGGCAATATAGTGAGTCAGTGACAATAATAATAGTCCCACACTCTCGTCATTATTTGCTATTCTGTATGACATGGATATTGACTTTGTGCATGGCTCATATAAATGTCAGATAAGATGAATGGCGAAAAACGAAGGAAAACATTCTAATGTCGTTGATAGTTGATACCGGATTGGTATTAAATGTCATTCTTTGTGCGGAGTGAAGTTCGACGAACAAAGACATTCCGTGTGAAAAGACGTACGTGTCTATGTTTGTTGTGCTTCCGTCGTTATCGATAAATCAGCAATATGTGAAGACCACAGGCATGATTTGGCAGCCGGGGATTCCCCGCGGTGTATGGGACATCGATCATACCGGACGGTAATGGAAAGACCAACGCCCTGCTCCACCCACAACGTGGCATGCACCTCGCTGAGTGAGCGTTATCGTCGGAAAGTCGCCTATTTTGGGGATCAAACAGGCCAGCAGATAAAGCAGGCAATTAGGACATGGAATTATGGATCTCCAACAAAGGCGTCAAATTAACGATTTCAAGTCGAATTACCGGCTTGTCTGGATAAAGTACCCTTCAAACACGAGGCTCATTTACATTTAAATTGTATCATTTCCCACGATTTTGGCAGATTTTTTATTAGTTTTATGCATGGACAGAGATCGAGTGATTCGAGTAGGTAGTTGTTTTGCGATAGATTTTAGTATGTGTGGCAGGTGAGATGACCCACTGTCTCGATAAATCAAAATGAGAAACGATTTGCATTATATCGTATAATTATCGTCTTCAAAGTTAATTCGATCTAATGGTAATAATAATCAGTCCACGATATGAATTACCAGTGTATGTATACTATACATAGTGTAACTATTATTATACTGTTACATTAATAATAGATTGAATCGGCTTCTTCGTATTTATTATTATCGCCACATTATGACGTCACGATCGAGACATTAATGGCTGTGTAATTACGTAGGATTGCGAACGGTCACAGGCCACAGGCGGATCAGTCTCGGATAATCTCGTACCATGTGGTATCGATCCAAGTCTAATCAACAAACGTCATCCGGTCTGAGTAGATCAACATTGCCTAGATAAGGCAGTAATGTGAGTGGTCTCCGCCTGAGGGGTCGCCGCGGTACACCAATGCGGGTTTAGTGTCATCTTGTGTTATGTCGTCTGTTGAGTCAGCCTTGAGACGTGACAGTGACATGACTTAATTTATGGTCTTGGGAGTTGTCTTTGCACAAAATTATACGTTCAGGATGTCGCTACATATTTATATCACATTCTGCAAAAGATCGTGCGTGAAAGACATTACTTCCAGGCTCAGCCATTCATTGTGATATTAAAGTATCCCACTGTTTCCCACATGTATTGTACAATGTACAATATATGGTACATTACTATGTCTTGTCAAAATGTCAACAACATACTCTATTACTCAAGACAACGCACTTAATTAGAGCAATCATGAATGGTTGTTGTCCGCCCACACCTAATCCAATCTAGCCCCCATCATGTATGCAAGACGTGCACTCATAATACTCTCACGGTCACGCCACGTCTCGGTTTGACAAATGGTCACAGATGCACGATCAAAACCCCTGGCGTTTATGTAAATTTTACTTTGGTTGCCATGACCACCAATCTCATAAAGACCATTCTGGCGATTGTGACGTCACAGTTGACAAATAATTGATTGACACTGGTGTAAACATGAAGGATGTCGGGAATATTTAACGTTTTAAGAAATGTTACTTTACTTAGGTCGTGTATTACAGTACTAGTTGGTGTTTGGGTACACCAGGACTACACAATTGCCCAAATAGAAGTTTAGCCTATACGAGTGCAGGCCCTATGGTATAGCCTACTGGGCCTGGCGTCCATACATTCATAATGTATTGAGTATTGAGTCCACACTGTCACTTTAATGGGAAAACATAGTGATTGTTTAGGGCCATGCCTGTTTGGTAATCATTGTGGTCGAACAATCGACGAAATTAGATTCACTTAATTGTGAATATTAGCGGCGATGGCTGGCGGCTATGTAATTACACGCTCGGGTATCACGTGATAGAGCTACGTGCCGCCATTATGCGGTCTGTGTACGTCATATCCGGCCGTTGCTAGGGGCGTGATGGCGGCAAGCTGTAGCCATAAACTCGGTGGCTGTAGCGGACAACTGTGCTGATTACATCGCGTATCGCTGATAGCCATTAGCTGTCGTAGGCCTGGTTATATATTTGCATGTTGGACAGATGCCACTATCGCCCAACCAGGGTGGACAAAGGCAGTCTAATTGACGAGGCATCATTACCCCCATGGTGTTACCGTGGTTCGCTGTGGGGAGGCAACTACAAAACGTGGTCAAACAACTATAGATAGCGACTACAGTATATAGATACCCCCCCCCCCCCCTCGAACATTGGAAACAAACTTTAAACATTTTACTCAGTAGACTTGTACCTCGTGCCATTCCTCGTATTGAAAAATTGACTGTAGCCAGTTTTAATGAATTTTCTGACCACGCCCCTTTAACATTTGATATCATATGTAATTATACACATTGTAAAACTGCAAAGAAAAAAATGAAAAAGGAATTAACATGGAATGACTGTAATAAACAGAAATACTGTAAGGAACTTGTAAAGAGGTTATCGTCCACTAATATTATATGTGATGGTGATGTTAATGACGGAGTTTCACAAATTACGCGAATTATGAAGTCATCAGCAAAAAAATGTTGTTCTACTGGTGCTGCTACTAAAACTGACTGGTTTAATCAAGAGTGTGAAATTGCGCGAAATACCTTTACTATAGCAAAGAATCAATTTACATATAATACAATTAGTCGTGAAGAATTTGTACGATGTCGAAATGTATTTAATAAAATTAAAAGACGTACTAAATTTAAGTACAATAAAATGAGGAAACAGTTTCTAAGCAAATTAGCGTTGTCAGATAGTAAGAAATATTGGAGTGAAATTCGTGGGAAAAAGTGTAAAAGTACTAATATTAGTGTGCCTAGTGATAATGTGTGTAGCCATTTTGAGAAACTATATAGTAATGTCCCAAAAATTCATTTTGATTTAACTGTAAATATCGATCGTATAATAGTGGTGGACGATTTTCTCGACGCGCCAATAACTTGTGAAGAGATACAGAATACTATTTGCAGTAGGAAGGCTGGAAAAAGTGGCGCCATCGATGGTCTCACTGCTGAAATGTTCCGTGAGGCGCCACAATCATTGCTTAACTACTTATGTGTTTTATTTAACAACGTTTTTGATAGCTCAATTTATCCTGATGGGTGGAATAAATCGGCGATAATTCCAATTCCGAAAGTTAGTCACCCCAAATCAGCGAATGATCTACGTGGACTGGCTTTGTCCAGTGAGTTTTCTAAAATATATTCCTCTCTAATAAATTTCCGGTTTATCTCGTGGACAAATGTTAATGACATTTTAAATCAGTTCCAGTATGGTTTCCGACAAAATAAAAGAACAACTGATTGCATTTTCCTGCTGCAAAATATTATAATGTACCGTCTTAATCAACGTAAGAAATTATACATATGTTTTATTGATTTCAAAAAGGCTTTTGATATGGTTAATCGTGATGCACTAATGTACAAACTGGGTAATTGTGGTGTAAGTGATAAGATAATAAGAATGTTTAGGTCCATGTACAACTCGGTAAAAGGATGTATAAAAATTGACGATAATTCAACAGAATTTGATATCCTTGCCGGAGTCAAACAAGGAGAACCTCTTTCGTCTATACTATTTTTATACTTTATTAATGACCTGCCTGATTTTATACGTAGTGATAACATTGATGCTGTGTCAATTAATGGTACACTCTTTAATATATTGTTGTATGCGGATGATACCGTTATAATGTCGGAAACTCCACAGGGCCTACAGCATCAATTAAATAAACTGGAAGAATTTTGTAAACTATGGGGATTAGCTACCAATGTCGCTAAAACAAAAGTACTAATTTGCAGTAATAAGTTCAACCAAAGAAATACATTAGAATGGAAATACAACGGAGAAAAAATTGAAATCGTGAAAGAGTACACATATCTGGGAGTTATTTTTCAATATAATGGTCGATTTACATCACATGTTAGCAGTTTAGGGGAGAAGGGACGTAAATCGTATTTCGCCAATCAGTCCTTACTTTTTAGTAAAGAGTTAACCATTTCATGTAAATTAAATCTCATCAGTTCCATAGTGCTTCCGTGCGTTATGTATTCCTCTGAAATGTGGGCATTTTCCAATATTCAAAATATAGAAACGTTTCAACTCAAAATACTCAAACGAATATTATGTGTAAAAGAATCGACCTCCAATTGTACGATATATGGCGAAACTGGATTTATGAAAATATATGTCACATGTTACATAAATGCCGTAAAGTACTGGTACCGTATTCTGACATGTGGAGATGAACTATTGTATAATGTCTTCATTGCAAATTATAATCTTATAAACACAACTAGAAATAAAAATGTATTCAAATTCAACTGGTGCAACAGGATAAGAATATTATTAGACAAGTTGGGGTTCTCCTTAATGTGGGACAATAATTGCTCGATAACTGTTCCTCAGTCTATTATCATAGAACGTATTAAGGATGCGTTTGTACAAGAATGGCAGGAATCTGTAAATAATAACAATAAATTATCTCTGTACGCATCTATTAAGTCAACATTTGGACGAGAAGCCTACCTGGAGAGCGTTACAGTGGAAAGTTGGCGGAGATGTCTGACGAAGATGCGGTGTAGTGCCCACTGTCTCAGCATTGAGACTGGCCGATACACCGACATCCCGTCT
>WNLI01126744.1:0-10286 GCA_025802215.1 Wirenia argentea
TGATGTTGAAAACCATATAGGGCGTTGAAATAAGTGAAATTCACTTTCCTGAAAATGAGGCACGGTTGAATTAAGTGAGTAATGAAATATCTGGGAAATTACTGTAGTGTCAAAATTACTGTTAGATATACGAGATCATACGCTACCTTCAAAGATTATGATCTGTGTAAATCAAATTGTGATCACACGAGACACACAGATATTGTAGTGGCAATTATTGCTGCTGGCTTTTTTGTTGAAGATGGATTGAAAAATATCCTGTCCATGTTTGGTGGTTTTACTCGGGTCCTCCGGTTTCATCACCAAATAGTGGCGAAGGGGTCTGCTATGGACACAGTAGAGTGGCACAAATGAAAAGCGTGGGACTCTAGTGCGAGAGGTCCCGGATTCGACTCCTGGCCAAGATAGAAAATTGTATTTTACCTCGTGTGTTCTCCCTGGTGTCCTTATACAAAGCACGTCATGTGAGCGCATCTGCATACTACCTTAGAGTTGTACATAGCGATTGGAATCAATGCACCATTGAGGGAATAGATCATAGATCAGTTAGTAGAGAGTTGCATTTGTCATCCAACTGTCGAGCCGTCGGTGTTTTACAAAGTTGTGTTTTTTATTGGGAAAAAAATACATTTCCTAGCCATGTCATCATATTGTAAAAATGACAGGTATGGGATAATAATCCAGTATACCTGTCACATCTAAACTGGCTAACAAGGTTCAAAACCACAATCGCCTCATCCCAACTTAGCAAAATACATTCACATAAAATGGCTGTACCATAGGCAATGTATACAGGGTGTCACATAAATAAACCCAAAAGGCCATAACTAAAAAAATATACAGAATATAATAATACTGTGTAACATATATGGTTGGATAGAGAGGTGAAAATGTTACACATCTTTAACAGTATGTATCATTTATGATGTCATCAAATGACATCATAAAGTGCAAGTTCATAGTAGCCTACATGAGTATCTTTCCCTATGGAAAATGCTTACAAAGCAAACTTATTTATAAAGTGGGGGCATTTATGTGAAACACCCTGTACAGTATGGTAACAGATGGATCATTTGTGACGCAATTCCAAAACTAGACTGAAGTAGGCATTGGTTTTTGAGCTTTCCAACCAGTATAATAATATGTTATTTTGATTTCCTGTCCCTAAACAATCAATAACAACTTTATTCCGGAACACTATTCCTAACATAAAACATATAATTTAAATATTTTGAAAGACCTTATAGAATTTGTGTTGCATTTCTCTGTAATTGGAGCCACTTTTAGTCTACTTTAGCATTGTTGCGTTATAGATATAAAGTTACCTGTGGTAAAATGGCCGTGCCGCAAGCGATGTATATGTTCACACACAGCCCCAGATTTCACCGCCTGACCCATATCATGCACCAGGTTCAGGAAGAAATTACCCTCTTCGTTGATTGATTGAACTTCTGAAACATTTTATACACACGGAAATAAGATAATTACTGTATAATAATTAATATGATAAAAGCAAGACCTACTGAGTATGCATTAAAATCGCACATATTTATTGTCTGGACATTTTGTAAATCTTCATGCAAATTGATACGAAAAACAACCCTGTAAAGAGGCTATCTAGCAAATCTCGTGAAAAATAACCAACAAATCTTTTGACGAGTAGAGCTACATGGCAGCGTCAACGATTGGTGCATACATCTGCAACCAGGAACATAAATTCGACTATTCATGCCATTTGTCCTCACGATCAAGGATTGCGACATTGTTCATTAAGATGAAATGCCCTGTCATTAGGTGCTGGGATGACTTGAAATATCGTTAAATTTTGGTGTCTATAACCCTGGCATGTTCATGTTGTGCATGTAGTTAGAGAAAAATAATTCTCGCTTCCGTGTAGTGTACGGTAATTTATTAGTTGCACGTTTAATAGTTATCGATTTGTTTGTGCAATTACGTTTCATTTTTAAAAATGTTTTGTATGCAACTGACATTTTGTGAAAGAACACGCTCTACGTCATTTCATTCTGCGTCGATTTTTCTGTCGCTAAGCCTCCAATTCTCGAAAGTGACACGCCGCACATCGCCGAAAAAATCCGAAGAAGTCCAAAAAAATCCGAAGGCAGGTTACCATGGTAGGTGATTACCAAATTTTGATGACGTCATTTCGAAGTTAAAGAATCGCGCCCTTTTTTCCTGGTTACATACAAAAAATGATCGGATTTTTTCCTTATATGCCTAAAAATATTGAAATAACACAAAAAAATTAACAATAAATAATTGTGCGGATTTTGTTTAATATGCCGTGGCATGTAAGTCAGTCATGCTCTGATGCATGTATATGCAACATATCTAAATGCCAGGGTTATAGACTCCAAAATTAGTTTTCTAGACGTCTTTTTACAAGTCATCCCAGCACCTATATAGCGCGATGAGAGCCCAGGCGGAGGCACTACAGAAGGAAGATCGCCTCCACCAGGTGAGGATTTCTTGACATCATTGACTCACTATACGCGTACTACAGTACACCATGCGCGGTAATGACGCAAGCTCTTCACAAGGAATGTTATCCTCATCCGGCGGGAGTTTCATCTATGATTAATGATTAGGTTCCTTTCTTCTTTTCCACTGTATGGAAATTGTAAAGTTCAACGACACGATAGAAAATTCACCCAACTTCACAAGTGCCTTAGCGTCAAATTAATTCTACCATCATGCTTCTACCATCATGCTTCTGCCTTTCCTTTGTACCGAGATCGTCATGAGATTTGCGATAGAACCATCATGTAACTGTACCATCAATTATAGAAGTCAATTCTTATTTTCCTTGCGGAACATGTGTGCGGATTTCGGAAGTGCCACTCTTCAGCGGAAGGGGACATCCCACGTGACTGCACCAGAGAGTTGAGTGCTAATTTCTTAGTGTATACATTGATGTCTATATCCATCCATATCATGACATGATGGAAATAACAGAATGGTATGCATGCTACATCATTTTATGTTAAGAACAATACTGTATACAGTATAGTTACTACATCGATTCATTCATCCCTCAGGATATCATCAAAGGAATCCAGAAGGGCATGGGTCAACTAAAGGTCAAGTACACACACGAGCTGGCGAGTTGGCAGCAGGAGAAGCTGGGCTTCGAGAGGAAAGTCAAAGATGTAAGACTAATTAATTTTGACGTATAATAACGTTTGTATACACTATTATGTAAAGCTATCGATATATTCTAAAAGGAACAACAATATAGAGCTAATAAGACATGAAAATAACCATGGAAGTCAAAGTCCAAGGATAACGAAACGTTTTATCATGATAAAGAAAACCGGGTAATTACACATCAAAGACCAACACTTGTTGAAATTCAAAGGAACAACAGAACTTTACTATGTGGTATAATTTTTGTCTTGCTAGGTACATATTTGTGTATTATGCTAGGCAACCACCATGTACGTATGCTATGCTTTGAAAGAAACTCACGGGTACCAAATAATATAAATTTATCCACTGAATATTGAATCTTACAGTATTACAGTATACATACATATATAGACGAATAACAAATTATTTATAAAAGCCCACATTCCATAACATGTATACCTGCTATACTATCCATTGGAATATATCCTTTGGAATATTTATAGAATATGCGGTACCAACTGATGTTAAATTATTCGCTGCAAATTTACCCAGGAATGGTAATCGTAATCAAAAGAAAATTAGTATCATTAAATATAAAATTTAATTAGAATGTATTAAACAACTGCACAGATGGAGAACGGTCAGATTCTTCTGGCCAAGATGGCGGCGGTGACGGAAGATCTGAACGTAAAACTGTACGAGGAGTCACAGCATAAGATCGATATGGAGAATGAACTCATATCTCAGCGGACGATCTGGGACATGGAGCGTGCTGATTGGCAGAGCCGGGTGAACCAGGTCAGTAGGTCACGTATGTTAGTGTGCGAGGAAAGTAGGTCAGCAATAGTAGTAGATCGCTACTTTAGGGTTACTTTCATACGTTTTCCCCGGGCTTTTCACGCGCCCTTGAAAGATCTGTGTATGGCAACGTGGACAAAACTTTATTTCTGTATTTTTCAGGGTCACGGGGTTTATATTTAGAGATAATTATGTCAACCACATGTAACATAACCGTCCTTTTGTTATTTTAGTTACAAGATCAGTCGGGATTTTTTTCACTTTTTGAAGACCGCGCTACTGTTACTATGCTTGACAGGGCTGATGTACGTAATACTATGTTGTCCCCAAAACTTTGCTTTCACTTTCAATTTGAGTTTTATACGTATATTTCACCGACAGTTGGAGGAGCGACTACGTTGCCACGGCGGCCTAAACAGCGACAGTGACGTTGTAGCGGCGTGGCAAGACGAGCGTACAGAGCAGAAACGACTTGTGAACGAGGCCCATCGTCTCAGTATGGACCTACAACGGCAACTGAAGTCACGTGACGAGAGTCATTCCCGAGAACGACGAGATATTGGGAGAAAATTCGACGATGAGAAACGGGCGTTGGAGAACACGCGAAACGAACTGGAGACTCGATTAGCGATGGTGAGTGAATATTTTGGAAAATTATATATTATGCCAGTCGAAAGTCGCGATGAATGTAGTGATACTGACCACGCACACGCATACTTTATAATACTTTCTAATAAAAAAAAAGTACGTACATGCAATCACAATCGAGCATGAGAAAATTATGCAGGTAACTTCCATGCAAGACAGAAAGGAAAACATTAAAAACGTCATTTTTGAAAACATCAAAACATACGAATATATGATGTTATAAGTAAGAACTTAATTGTAATGAAATGTTTTCACGATATTGCACGCGGAACTTGATTGTTATCAGATTCTGTCCCACGCTAAGCTTACAACAACTTACGTTAATTAAATTAAATTGTGATTCATGCTTCATAGTGTATTGCCGTATGTGTTTCTGTCAACGACTAGTTTGGGCAAAATACGTATGTAACATATGAAATGTTTTGCAGATAATTTCCAAAGACATTCTATTCAATAGATGTCCAGTTTATGAAACTACAATAAACAATTCCGCAGATGGAGGCACAAGCTGAAAGCGCTGCCTCTCTCCAAGTAAAGATCTCAGACGTCGAGAGTCGGCAGGAGGCGGACAGACATGTGTGGCAGACTGAACGGCAGACGTTACATGGACGGTTGGGAGACGCGAGAGAGGTCTTGGTCAAGCAGAATAACAAGATTGACCGAGTCCTTCATTTGGTTTGTTCCTTAGATTACAAACAGGTAATGTAATTTCTCATTCACAAACAGACGGGTGTGGCATGTGGACCGGCAGACGCTACATGGACGTTGATGCAAGAGAGGTGCTTGTCAAACAGAATAACACGATCGATAGGTCAATCCTTCATTGAGTTACGGTCGCTATGAGCTAGGACAAGTCACAGGTAAAATAGTGACACTGTGACAAATGAAGAAAAAAATATGCGAGAGAAGTGATTGTCACAGATATATCGATGGGTTTAAATTTATAATTATTGTCTTGTTTTTAAAAAGAATAGCAGTAGGTATCGTTGGTGCCTAAGATAAGAAAAGAACATACGTCAGGCGCGCTTGAGATATAATTATGCGTGAAACATTATAAGAAGACTTTTCTGTATCACGTGTTGTGATGTAAATCATTTCTTATTACCTCACTAAATGGCACTTATTCAGTCTTTAACGTTTGTAGGCCTATTTAGCAACGTAACGTTTGTATTTAGCTGCTATAAATGTTTGGATGTGTCTATTAAATTTTGTGTTTGACTTTTAATAATGAAGTAATACAGTATTATGTTTTTCAGTTGAAACGTTTACGAGAACTCGCTGCCATGGTAACGGATGTAGGTCAGGGCGGCAACCAGGCAACCGAGTGTATGGACTCGGAAACCATACAGAAATCTCTTGATCAGGTGACTCGTGTGAAATAGTTGTTATGTTAGTTTGTATAAAATATTGTCTTCTTGATAGCCTACTGATATGATGTATAGGCCTACTAAATTACGAGCGAGTATGCAGATATAAAATATTTTCCAAAAGTGAAACTAAATCTGAAAATGAACGTCAATCAAAGCCACCATGCATGCACGAGACAGAAGTTTTCCTCATTCTATCGTTCTTTACAATGGCTGTTTTGTGTGTTTTAGTGACATGTATTTATAATTATATTTTATGCCAATGGCATTAATTTTGGTTCATATTCAGTTCCCTATCAGTTTTTGTAACATCTGCGTTGTAATATCAAGTTACTACCTGCTTTCATTGTAGATAGCATTAATAATTTGTATTATGATATTATAGCCTGCAAACGTAACATTATATAATATAGTATTTAATACTAATTTTGGTTTATTTTCTTTTTTCAGGCTGTGATAAACTACATACGAGAAGTAAGTACACATATTATTTTACTGTTAATATAGCCTAGTCATGTATCATGTAGGTATAAACTTATCACTGCTCATCGTGGTAGTTTTCATTTCCAACTTGAACTGTGCTTTGTCGATCTATCGCTGTATGTTCGTGTTAATGTTTTTGGGAGGGCACCGCTTCGCCCAACTATGCATGGCCACTGTAACCCGCTGAAATTGTGTTTCCATAGTGCTTGCATGGAGAGTTAGGTACGTCTCGTAACACATTTTGTAACGTGAAAAGACCATGCTGACGATGAATATATCTCCCCTCCTAGGATAGTGGCATAGGTCTACTATTCAAATATTATGAGTTATGTACCAATAAGAATCAGCAAATTATCACGCTATTAAAACGTATCGAACAGAGTGGTTATAGTGGTTAGTTAGTTTTCTTTTTCTAATTTCACGACAAAAATGTTATATGATAAAGTTCACTGTTGCAGTCCATGAGTCAGCTTCATGCTGTGACCGAAGACCTCAGCCAATACGTCGACATCACCTCGTCTCTTCTCCCTCCCATGAAAAGGTATTGGCCATTTCATGCCATAATCAATAGTCATAATAGTATGGTAAAATGGTAAGATGACGAAATATAAAACCCGTGGAATCAACTTTGTGGCGTCTTCACTGTTCCAGAGGGTGTATTTATGCACTACTAATGCTGCTCCTATACTATACTGTACTGGCCTGGACAATCACAACATTAAAAAAAACTGCACTATGCAGACAACACTACTGATTGTGTACAATAAAATGTCTTTGTTGACGTTATTATATATCATCAGAACAACTCTACTCGTCAATGGCTGTCCAGAAGCGATAAGAATCCCACAGATTACGTAAGTTCGAACCCGGCTCGCGTCGTCTTGTAAATGTTAGATCGTAATTCGTATAAATAATATAAAGGGTTTTTTGTAGCTACCAATACACTATATCATGTGCGCCACGTTGAATATCGTGAAGAATCCATTCGCCATTCCGAAGGCTATACTATCAAGTAAAATCAAAGAAACCCCATATCCCATATTGATATGTGAAATGACGGCGGTGGGTTACCAATCTATCCACGCGTGCGTTATTGACACTCAAGCACTTTGCTCTTGTCAACGAAGTAGGTACCAACCCTCCTGCATCTGAAATCCCTTTATATAGTTAACTGTCAATACTTTCACGCCCACAGGAGCGCCTCGAGTACCCTGGTCGAGATCTCCAGTCAAGGGGAACCCAAAGTCGACACCCGTCTCCTCCACGAGCCGTCCCGCCTCCCTCCCATCCCCCGCTCGGCCGACAGTAGTCCAACCCGGGGCAGGGACGTCACCCCACGACGCCACTCTGGGGGTGTCAGCCCCTCTACCGCTGGTCTACCTCCGCTTTACCCCACCGCCTCCAAACCCACAGCCACCCCTAAGGCGGCGAACATCTCACGATCTGTATCACCGGACGCGAACCGACAACGAGTCGGTGGTGGAATGTCACCAGTTAAGAAACTTACCCGTTACCCCGATCCACCGCCGAGTTTCATCATATCACCCCCACCCATGACACCACAAACACAAGTCAAATCACAACAAAACGTTTCGTCAAAAACTCCACCTATTCCATCGACGTCACCGACACATACTCAACCACAACCTGTGACGTCACAAAAACCTATCGCATCTCGTCAACTTACGAAAAGTGTATCCTTCGACACGGCGTTTCTCATGTCCCAACAAGAACAACCCGCTAAACTTGTATCATTCGCGGCGGTGAATACCGGTGGATCTGGGCGATCGAGACGAGATTCCAGCGATGAAATCGGTCGAGGAAAAACCAGACGTAGCGGACAAAGTTTAGACCGAAACGCGCTTTTTCTCAGTCCGCGATGTGCCGGAAGTTTAGATCGATTATCTCCGCGATCTGCGAGACGAAAATTCTTTTTAGACTTTCACGATTTGAAATCATCAGTCGGTGACTTAGCGTGGTGGAAGAAGAAAACCACTCCATCGCATAATAACTCGGATAAAAATGACCAGTACGCGGTTCCGAATCGCGGCGATCACGTTTTCTCGTCAGTTCAATTCCACCGTGATACCGTTTCCCCTGTTCCTGACGTTACATGGACAGAACGTGTAAACATTGTCGATAACTCCGGTGCAGATATATACGAGAATGTCACGCCACAACCAATCCCCGTGTCTTCCGCGTCGTCACAAATATCAGTTACATCCGCCGACGCAAAAACATCTCTCCCCGTAACAAAGGATAAACGAAAACTGTTCAAAAATCCTTTCCCGGTTTCTAAATCATCTCATCCTTTCGGTTCGGATTTACTAGCCGCGGTAAAACGAAAACTGCGACCTACGAATAAAAAATCTCCAAATAGTTCGGATGCAAGTGTAGCGTCTGCTGATTCCGCGCCCGCTAGTGACGTCACCACACCTTTATCCGAAGGCACGGCAGAAATCTGTGACGTGGATAGCGGATCGTTGAGGTCATCTCTAGAAGCGTTGGACAGTACGGCTGCGTTCCCCCTGTATGAAGATATCACGCCCATGACGCCTTTCTCGTTTGCGCAGGTGAGCATATAGATAGCATATTATACAAACAAGATAGTGTTGAATAATAATAAGATTCTTTTGGTGCCGACACTGCCACTGACGAACACGCAGGATGACCGCTAGTGCGAATACTTAATTCCAAGCGGTTCCCTTACCCCAGCATGCTGGTACTCATTTTCTGGCCCATGTGAATAAGAGACGGGCCTCAGAGCCTGGTGGTCGATCAGCAGTCCACTATCGATTTACTGACCCAGTAACACAGGAAGAAATACCAGACAAGATTGACGCGGCAGGGAATCGAACCCCGTACCTCTGGATCTCAAATCCACTATCTTATCTAAACCCCCGCTTGAATGGAGTCGGACACGTATAATGCATCTACATGCCAATGAGAAACTGTTATTCCTTATTTATAGCATGTGGGTCGATACTGCTCTATGATTGGTTGGCTCGTCTAGTGTCGGTGTAGTACTACTCAGAGAGCGTGTATGTGTTGTGCGGCGTGTACTGTGCGGGGTGTGAAGCATGCGTGATATGTGGCGTATGGTGTACGATGTCAGGTGTGTGGTTTTTAGGTGTATAGTATAGGGTGTAAGCCGTACGTACGGTGTACTGTGTATGTTGTACGTTTCATGATACAATAATATGGTGTATGGAGTACGGTGTGGGATGTCTGGTATGTGATGTATAGTGTACGGTGCGTGGTAAATGACGTATTCCGTATGTCGTATGACATGTTGCGTATGACGTATGGCGTATGACGTATGACATAATGACGTATGACGTATGTCGTATGACGTATGTCGTATGACGTATGTCGTATGACGTATGTCGTATGAGATATGACGTATGACATGTGACGTATGGTGTATGGCATGTGGCGTATGGTGTATGGCATGTGACGTATGGTGCATGGCGCATGATGTATGGCGTGTGACGTATGGTGTATGGCATGTGACGTATGGTGTGTGACGTATGATGCGTGACGTATGGTGTATGGCATGTGACGTATGGTGTGTGACGTATGGTGTGTGGCATGTGACGTATGGTGTGTGACGTATGATGTGTGATGTATGGCATGTGACGTATGGTGTGTGACGTATGGTGTGTGATGTATGGTGTATGGCATGTGACGTATGGTGTGTGACGTATGGTGTGTGGGTGTGACGTATTGGGTGTGACGTATGGTGTATGGCATGTGACGTATGTCGTGTGACGTATGTCGTGTGACGTATGTCGTGTGACGTATGTCGTGTGACGTATGTCGTGTGACGTATGTCGTGTGACG
>WNLI01127077.1:0-10284 GCA_025802215.1 Wirenia argentea
GTTGGCGCTGCGTGGCTGATTGAGGTGGGTTGTGAACTCACGATATGTGGTTGAGGATTTGATTTCACTGGATAAGTGATTCCATTCATTAACTGTACTTGGAAAGAATGATTGTCTATAAGTTTCAGTTCGACAGCGTGGAACTCTATAATCAGATGCATTTCTCAAGGAACGCTGACTTTGCGAAGCCACAGTTTGTGGTAAACGATCCTGAAGGAAATGTGATATCTCGCCGCTATGAATTTTATAGAACAGCTTTAATTTACATTTTTTCCTCCTACTTTCCAAAGGTTCCCAACCCACCTCCGAATATAGGTCGGGAATCGCTGTGTACACTGGTAGACCTGTAACTATTCTAGCAGCTTGATGCTCTATACGTTGGAGACGTTCACTGTCTGCTGCAGTGCAAGAGTCGTACACGACATTGCCATACTCAATGATGGGTCTGATGTAACTTGTGTATACCTGACTTAATGTTTGACGATTTAGCACCCACTTTAGTCTCCTCATTGATCCTAGTAATGGAGCACATTTGTGCACGAGTCCGTCTATATGATCATTCCACTTTAACGCACTGTTTAATATAATTCCCAAGTGTTTATGACTGTTAACGGTGGTTACAGATTTCTGATCGAATACCAAGACTGGCGGATTTGGCGATGTCTGGAGACTAAAGTGTATACTTTCGGTTTTATCAGGATTCATTTTAACCAACCATTTGTTAGCCCAAGTTGACAAAATTTCCAAATCAGAATCAGCATGATGGTATATCACAGTGTTTTCTCAGTTGTTTCATCACACAAAGGTCTACTTTCTACTTTCTAGCCCGATTCTCCTTGAAAGTTTGTTTTTATAGCTTCAACATCCTTTCCCAATTAGTACATCACCCCTGATTTCATTTTTGTCAATGTAAATTATTACGCAAACCATTTCCAAAAAAATGAAAAGTAATGGTCCTGAGACGTCCAGGTTTAGCGAATTTTCCGTAAAAAAACGTATTTCACCTACCTATATTCAAATGTATATTTCTCGTGACCAATATACGTGACTAATTTTTTTAAATTTTGATATTTATGTATTAGGAATTGATAGCCGTTTCTAGTGGGTGTGTATTCATTGGGGATTATGGCTCTGGACAATTTAAATAAGCAATGGTTTTGACGGCCGCAAAATTAGGGATGCCGGTGTTTTTGCTCCAAATATGCCATACGGGGCAATTTAGAGTCCAAATTACAAATCTAAGTGTGTACCAGCGGCCTATTTCTGTACCAGATTTAGATTTTCGACAAAAAAACCACGAAAAAATATTTCATGATTTTCCGCCACCCATTGCTCTAGTACTATAGCGGGAAAGAAGAAGCTGCCACTTTAACCACGTACAAACCATGTACGTCTGGTACGAGAACGTGGTTTTGTTCACATATAATTTAGTAATACGTAAATCAAGGTACATGGTTTATTCGACAAAATATTGATAATTTTATAAGCGAAGCTGAAAGTCAAGAAGTTTGTTTCCTGTTTTTACGCACTTCTGAATCTAGAGGACCGTGGATTTAACACTATATATATTGAGAAAGATTGAATGAAAAAAAAATGGGGGTAGAGCAAAAATTGAAGAATGTGGTCTTACATTGATACCGAAGATATGAATCACTGTTGATATCATAGAAGAAATTGCCTATATACATACCAAGTTGTTTAAAACTGTAGTAAACATTTCTTAAGGTTATCATGGATTCATGGTCAATGTATATATGAAAGGGAGATACAAATATACAATGAAATATATACACTAGAGCAAAACATAGATAAAAGACTGATCAGATATAATAGACAAATATCAGTGAACATGCTTTCGAGGTACTGAAATAAGTACAGAAATGAAAATAATCAAAGCTACACAAAACAGGTGGATTACAATACAGATATATACAACAGATATGGCGAGAAGAATAGCAAAAATTGTATTTTTTCTGCGTACATTACTAAATTCTGATCGAAGTTCCTGGACGTATAATCGTATATCAGTGTCAAAATAATGTAGAGTTGTAATCATGGTTGAATCAGACATTATAAACCCACTATATCTATCACACGTGTAATTTTACAAAGTGGCGGCCTGCCTGGCATGTAAGAATTACAATCACAAAGGCACTTGCATGAATTGCATCCCATGGACGATTATTACGTACTGTAGCTCTTAGCAATTTTGATTTTAGGAGGTTTTAATTTGATACATGCTGACATCTGACACCAAAATTAAAATCATGCCAACATTAACCGAAGTTGATGCCTGAATGGATTGCTTGATTGAACATTCCACTAAGGTTTCTGGGGTTCAAACAATTAAATGTGTTCTACCGCAGAATTCTGAACAAGATTTTTCCGATTTGTCAACAGAGTTTGTACTACGTAGTTCCCTGTCTCTGGGAGCGTGCACAGTGAGGTTGACCTACGGTATATCGAAAGTTCCAGTTATAGTTTCCTTATCTTAAACTATGGGTATTTTTGCCGAAGACACATACAGACGACTACTAACGGGTACTATTTTGCGTGTTACATGAGGCATCCAGTCACCGATTCACGCAGTTATAGCCAATATCATAGATATTTACAGGTCATCAAAAATTCCTACCATTTCTTATTAACTCTTTGACTGCCAGGATAATTAATTGCATCTTCTCATGACGTATATATACACGTCTTTGGCAATCAAGGAGTTAAGGGAAAAAACTGGTGCTACAGTTAGTTCGAATTAGAGGTACAATAAAGAGTAATAGTCATTGATTGGTCAGTACAGTGCAGTGGTTAATAATTTGTTATGGTATTCTGTTTTAATTATATAAAGCTGCGGAAATGGCTACAGCAATTTACACTGTAAATAATTTACCAAGAGTCCAAGATCAATGTACAAATATAGTTAGTCAGGTTTAAACATATGTTGTCAACATAATTTAGTGGCCTATTATTGGGAAGAGATTAGCGAATAATTAACTATGGCATCTGGAAAAGTCCTATATTGTACTCAGAAATAAGATTATTTATTTACGCCGATGTCAAATAGTGGAATAAGGGATGGTAATTTGGATGGAAAATAATAGAGTAGTAAATTATGTCATAGAGGTAGGAGACTGGTGGCCAGTCGCAGTATCAATATTAGTTTCCCAGTGTCCCTAGATGTGAAATAATTGCTATGTTGGTAAACTGATGTCTGTGACGTCAATTGGCATAAGAGGGAGGCTATATAATTGACCAGCAAATAGTATCTCAGTAATTGTATGTAAAATAGACTGTATGTAAATAAACTATCTCAAATAATAAATTTTACAGCTATGGTTTACTTTTGGAGATATGGCCGGTTTCAGACAATGTACATGTACGACTAGCCTAGGCTAAATATGTTTAGACAGTGTTCATGCATAAATTATGTAGATCAATGCAGTATACATTATGTGAGGATTTAACCCAGGGCTCGGCTGCAATACGAAGGATCTTAATTGCGAGTCATTTTATTACACATCAATCCGACAATCCGACCATATCTCGACCATTTCAGGCTAAAATGCGCACTCTCCTCATAGTGTAACTATATACTACCATGAAATACAAGGACACCAGCACAGCAAATAATGTATTTGTGTTAGGGTAAACAATTTGTATGTAAATCATCCCCACCCAACACAACCCTTAACCATAATCCGCTATTCCCCAGGGATGACCTGACTGGCTATACTACCCCTCGCTACCCTTAACAATAATGTGTTATTCCCAAGCGATGATCTAGCTGGCTATCTGTTATACCCCTTTTATAAGACCATTTTCTAACCTGGCACAGTACGGCATGGTACAGCACAGGACGGCCCTAGGAATTTAGTATAAGGAATAAGGAAATAGGAATAAGTATTTTAAAACTTCATTTTAGCACAAAAACCTCAAGGCGACATGTAACACCGAGATAAACAACAGAACCTTGCATGTCAATAATATCTGACACTACTGATTCATCGTTTGTGGTTTGAGAAAAGTATCCAATGATGGTTACACAAGAAAAAGCATCCCCAGCGTGACACGGTGACACCGTACCCGACTTACGGTGACACCGTACCCGACTTCTGTTACATGATTTAATTAAGCTTCCTGCCATCCAGTGTGTCGGGCCACAAGATTCTGGTGCAAAAGTGGCGCTAGTTTTACCACCAAGGACCATCAGCAGATTCAGCACACCACTACACATTTATTGTTTACATTAGTACAATCCTCAAACCATTTTATTGTAATGTAAATCACCCCGACCCCCAACCACACACCGTAATGTATTTTCCCACCCCAATATTGATTTCCGCCGACCATAAATGTCACTGTGATGTACAGTACACTTCTGGTACACACACATCAGATCTGGTACACTTAGTTCCAGGAAATTCTCAACCTAGAAAATGTGCCGTCACCGGGGAATCGATCAATAAATGGTGGCTATTCGGTCTGCTGTGACAGAGGATTGAGCATCAGAAATGTACATTATGTAATGTCTGTGTCACGATTCGGAATTACAATAGGGTAATGATAAATGAGGGATGAGATAGTTACAGGAAATGTTACTGAGAATATATGTGTATAATATTTCCATAGATCTAGTATGTTTATGGAACAATCTTCCAGTATCTGTATTTCCTGAATATTATAACTTCAGCTCAAATGTAAATTGGTTTGTCACCCTATATGACATGAAGATATTTCTGTCATCCGCTAGATGCATGATATCGGCGAAGTATGTGGAAAGAAATTTAGGAATGTATGGTCTGCCATGACTCGAACACAGTGGGAAGACGCTCGCACAGTTCCTGCGAACGCTACCCAGTCTCCACATACACAGTGTAGCCACTGAACTAATGAAGGCAATTCCCCATTTAATTGGTAATATGAAAAAGGAGAAGTTCCTTGCGCAAAAGGATTACAGTAACACAAGAAAATGCCATACCAAGTTTTGCCGGGCCCCACCCCTGAACCTGGGATACCACTGAGCTACTGCCACATATAGCGTAAATACTAAATATACAGTATGTGAGTGAGTGAATAATATTATTCTCACACTTGCAAAGCAGAAGAGATGATGGAATATGATTCTGAAACAATAAGGCTGGGTGTTCGTACAACATGTCTCTCTATGTTGATAGAGCTATAAAATACTTGTACACAAAATTGATGCAATCCTATCTAAGTATTCATTAATGTCCGCAAGCTCACACAAACTGCCAATTAGGCCTTTTGTATTCTTCATCAATAACAAGTCTGTTCACGCAGCCAATTACACTTTATGTCATTATAGGTATATCATTACTGATATGATGGAGATTGCAATGTACTTGTTCCATCCTCCGTGAAATAACACAGACTAATTAGTCGACATGTCAATTACATTTTCATTTCCTTTTATCGCAATTGGACCGCAAGACACTCAGACAACTTGATTCTCTAATATTAGCAAATAGTTTCGGAAACGATGAACCGGAAACGATGAACAGGGATGAAGGGGGCTATGAACAGAATCACGTGTGAGACTCTCTCCTCAAAAGATCGGGGGCCACCCACAATCAGCGCGGCAAAAGACCTGCCCATGCGCATGCCCAACTACTACGACAGTAGTTCTGATGAAGGTGACGGGTGTGCATCGAAACGGTCACCTAGGTAACTATATTTTGATTTTGTCTTTGCGTAAAAGTAAAATTAGTTACTACTAGTGATAGGTTGTGTTTAGAACTACATACTAATGTAAAACTTGATTCTCGATGCGACTAGTGTGACATTTCTATACCTGCATGTGTGGATGTCCCTCAATCAAATGTTGTTCATACTACTGTATAACAATTTCATGATATTTGAGGCACAAAATCTCTACTACAGTTCGGTGGTAATTGTTTTCCTCCTACACCAGGAGATCAGTATTGGTGTATCACCAATGTAAATCCGAGTGCCACCAACGCCCACCATGACCCAATTTCAAGATAATGAGAGTGATTGGGGACAGTTATCAGAAAATATGAGGGAATAAGGATCAGTCGCACAAAATGATTGACGGAAATTATACCCCAATGCAATAAAACATGGCGAATGTCTGATATTATCTTTGTGACTCTGTATAGAGACACAAGGGTGATCCCTAGGACCACGAGACATTTTCATGATTTGTCGTGCTAGAAAAAGTGTGAGTATTGGTTCGTATAAAACCCAGGGTACTCAGAGCCATAAAGATCCCATGAGATGGCTAATTTGTACCACTCTCAATGGGATTTAGATTCTAATGCATTGCTTTTATTTATAGCATGGGGGATACTATCGCTTGTCGACCATAACAACATTTTTATGATACAGTTCTAAACAATAGCTCTATGCTATGTTATAGTACAAAGAATTGAATGTCAAACCAATCCAATTATAGTACTGCTATAAAGTGAAATACTGTATACATACAAACATACAAAAATACAAACTAGAAAGAAGCTGAAACTGAAAGGAATAGACCTACACAACAAGCATACATTTAATTCAAAAGAAAGGTGTGCGAACAACAGTAATATAAAGGATAATCCATGTAAAGTAGATAGAGACAGTGCAAAATGAAACAGCATGTGCATTAAAAAATGCACCACAAGCAAAGTAAATACAGTATAACAAAATAATGCAACAAACTAAACAATGCACTAAATCAAAATTATGACAAATGAAATACAACAAAGTGCTGGACAACAACTAACATCACACCACTAGTCACCACATCCACAACAGCTCCAAACCTTTTTTCATGTGTTGTACACGAACGGAATTTTCCGCCTTCTTCGGCCGGGGAATTTCCGTAGACTTGGAATCGGGTTGTGATTTTGGTCTTGCGTGGTCCTTTTTCTGCGTTGCTGCTATGCGTTTTGTTACAGTCGACTTCTCTGTCTTCTTTTCTGATTTTTCTTTCCGGGATTTTTCCACTTGGGATTTTTCCGTTACAGTTTCTTTGATTTTATCCTTTTTACTGTCTCCCATGATACCATTACTGATGTCCGTGATCTTGATATTAGAACTAGAAACGGTCTCTTCCTGTTTGTCAGTTATTTCTGTTATCGTTTCCACAGTTTCTTTGCTAATAATATCATTAGAATTCAGTACTTCTTCTTGTGTTGTCTCAGTAACCGCCGCTAACTGTTCGTTAATTCTACACAATTCATTTATCTGTGCAAGTTCTTCACTCTTCATCATCTCTTCATCGGTAACTGCAACGTTTTCATAACAATACGTCACTTTCTCGCCGGAATCTTCGTTAATTTCATCGGCAAAACTAACGGCGCTTTCCGAAGACCGGGCATTCTTCAACATCGTACTATCGAGTGTCAAAATATCTACATTTTCTGATCCACTCTGGGAATGTACTTGAGTCTCAAGAGTTTCAAATTCTGTCAGCGAAACTAAATCTTCGACAAGAATATCCGATCGTGAGGTCATCTCCATGAAAGGTTTGCCACCAACAATATCACTTTCCGATTGAACTTTAGTGAAAAGCATATCATCGGGTGGATATGGTCTACTGCTCAGTATATCAGTCTGATTGATCGAGCTAGCTTCCTGTTGCATGATCTCACTCCTGGAAGCATCAAAAGTCTTTGTAGTTTCGTGGCTTTCTGACCTACTTCTGCCGTCATCAAACAAGACGTTCTTTTCGTACTTTTCCGACCTACTTTCCACTTCATCAATGTTAGTCTCAAGGCAAATAAGTTCATCAGTTATCAGAGTAGTGTTTGTGACATCAAATGGCATTTTGTTATCATCTGTTGTGTTTGTGCAGTTAGTTTCATCAGATGGGTGGAATTCGTAGCCAACTTTTTCGTGGTCGGGAACCGAGCCTTGATCTGAAAATGGACGCTGAATATATAGTAAATATATGATGATATTATGGCATTTTACCTGAGCATTTACATTGGGGTGTTTAGCTGCAATATTATAGTAAGACTATAAGTATGTGTACTGTATGACATAAGTCTTATGATAAGAGTAGGTATATCACTCAACAAATGCCATGCGCCATTACCACGGTGGATACCCGATGTTTCTGAAATTTAACTCATAGATACAGATGGTAGATGCTGAAATTCAATCACTACTCGTAATTTAAATTTTAAGTTATGTTCATAAACAATGACAATTTCTGACATTGGTAGTTATTATATGTAAGAAAAAACGAACCGCCTCAAATAAAATCATATTTGGTATTGACATGTGATCATGTGTATTCAATATAGCCGATAAAACCTATGCACTTTACTTTTAAACCATGATGCGTATTATAATGTAGATTGTAGCATACTCGGTTCAATAAATTATTATTATTAATTACAAATGTAATTAACGTTGCTGTATATATCACAAATCAATATACTTACAATACGGCTCTAATGACGTTAACATATGAACAATTACACTGATAATTGATCCAGGAATAGTTCTGGTAAATAAAATTACAGCGACGTTTTGATTGACAGAATGTTATAGGCCTACCGATTCTGTAGAACCGAAGCAATAACAAGCTATATTTAACTAAGAAAATAATACAAGTTGAGTAGTATAGGATGTGTTGGTCTCAAAGTTATGGTACTGGTGCGGTGGAGAACCCTAATAAGGTAGTCAGGCACACGGACAGAAGCTCAGACCAAAAGTGGCCATGGATGCTCATTTTAGTAACTAAACTGAACTATTTGCAGACTTCCTTGTCAAAGAGATTTATAACGATACAGGAATTCAGATTCATACCTCTGGATAACTTGGCGAGATCAACAACTGAGCTACTTATGTATGTACCATATTGGCATAATACAGAGATGTGGAACTTCTATGTCAATGTTTATACTTCATTTAGATGGATGCCCTTAGCCTTGAACTGGTTGACTTGCAATCCACGTACAGTATATCCAATAGGAACTCTGCTATAAAAATTGATTGTGTTGAAAAATATGAGCACTGAGTAGTCAAATAATAACATGATAAAGTATTATGTTCCTACCTGAGTAATTAGGTAAGTGGTTGAGAGTGTCGGCCATTTTGTCTACAAATTCAGAGTACGCCGGCTTGTACATGGAATCCACTGAATGAACGTGTATGTTTCTCCAAAATCAGGATACAAAAAAAGTAGGTATCCCTTGAATTGACCTAACTCAGGATACAATGAGAGTAGGTATTGTATCCTTCGAGTTGCGAGGGTATTGGTAATCCGGTATTTATATCCAAATTACGGGTCGAAGATCGGTTTCTTTTTATTCCGTACCTGAAACAAGCAAAGACAATCACTGTAATTTTAATAATAACAGTGTTTATTCTTGATAGAATATAACCATAAACTCAGATCTTACAATGTTCATTTTTCAAGGAGGGCAGCCCGTGGTAGGCTAGCCAAACAATGTAGGTTGGTGGAGAAAATCACCAGAATTTATATTAGCACTATTTTTTTTCATCTATAAAACTCCAGATGAGTGAGCAAAGTATACTGTACAGTGTACGTAGAGTCGTAGATGGATTCTGGACTGGACTTCTGGAGGAGGCAATTTAGCATGTCCCCATGAGAGGCTTTCGTTCTATACCAGGTTAATGATGATAATAAAACCCCAGAAAAAAGATATCCAGTCTTCCGATGTTCCAGGCAAGTGCATGCTGTCAAAAGAATTTAGGATCTAGGATTTTTGGGTGTACAATACCAGAATTTGAGTTGGGGAAATACTCATTAGTACCGTGGTTGTAACTTGAACTGCACTTGCAATCTTGCATAGTATTTCTTTTATTTATTTAATATTATTTATTGCCGATTTAATTATTAGGCTATCTAATACTTATATTATACTTTTACTATCTAAAACTCTCCTAAATGTTTGTTCTATACAAATTTTCTACTATAAAATAGCATCGCCTTACAAAACTGATGATCCCATCACAATAACATTACGAGTATGGTACCGACTAGTAAGTTAGTAACATAAATATGCAATACCATTCATATACAGGAGTAGATAAGATATATATCGCTGATATACGGTATGTGACTATTGTAGTATATTTTGTCAATGAGACCATACTAGGTATATATTTTAATAAATCCACTATACCATTTAATAACATCATCATAACATAGACATCACACATTCATAGGTTTCATGAATAGCATCAATATTTTAATAATATTATACTCGTCGTCGTGCGTTTGAAGGCAAGGTGGATTCGTTGCGAATTGTCCACACTGTAGCCTACTGTTATACCGGG
>WNLI01127188.1:0-10284 GCA_025802215.1 Wirenia argentea
GCCGGTCGGGGGTCGAACCCGCAACCTTTGGATTACAAATCCTACGCTCTACCAACTGAGCTATCGCCGCCGCCAAGTAAGGCCCGAATCGGAAAGATTAAATGGATACGACAGTCGAAATTCCGCCCATGATATCTGAAATACGACCAGTACGTAACACCGATATTCGTAAGTTGGACTGGAAGAGGGTCAGAACGTCTACTGACAAAAACATCTACTCAACTTATAAAACTATGGTAATTATAAAGACACATGTTGTAGTTAACTAAATGTTTTCGATCTATTTGTGCGCTATTATCATTCCAAACAACTGTTAACAACATTCTATTGTGAATAATTGGTCTATTGTTAGTGATTAGTGCTCAGGTGTTATTGTTAATCACCCATTGTGAGTGCCTAACGACCCCTTATAATAGGCTTATTGTGTTGGTAATTGATTGATGTTTAGCATGGCCAACTGATTAGAATTAACGCAAGAATTATTCTCATCATGATATTAAAACATAAATTATATCGTGATAGTTATCATAAAATAGAAAATACTAGTAGACGTTTTTGTCAGTAGACATTCTGACCCCAAAGCGTTGTACTCACTGTCGAAGTCTGATGTAAATTGTTGACTAATGACTATTACACGTTTTACTGTTTATAGACCTATTGCACAATGCACACTGTCACATGACTGGCGGCTAACCTCTTGGAAGTGGACGCAGTATTACGAAGGATTACATTTCCAAACCGGAAATGGATATTGCATTGACTGCAAAATTAAGAAATGTCCGATTGGCTTCTAGCAGTGTAGTGCAATAATGTTGTAATAATGTCGTCCTTCTTCCAGGTAAGGCACATCCCTCTTGAGAGTCGAGCTCTCGAGTATAGTCGTGCCGTTCGAGAATAGTCGTGTCATCGCACTTATAGTATCAAAAGTAATACATTGTCGTATACCTACCATCGTGGTCAAATGAATAAGGCACCCCAAATGGAGTGTTGCACATTTATATTGATATTTCCAAAACTATATAACACACATGAATGAAACTTGGCATGCAGTTAGTAGATCAGGCACATGTGCTACAAAAGACTATTGAACTTTGTAGGTCAACAGTCAAGGTCAAAAGTCCTAAATAATGTGATAGTTACTGTGCACAATACTTCTAACCATTTGTGTATGTTTGCAGACAATAACTACATCACTTCGAGTGAGCGCGACCATGCCCGGTCTACATTCAAGTCACACACGGCTACAGATCGCATTGTAAGTACCTATATTCCTATTTGTCTTTTGTCCTTCTTGAAACATCTCATTTTGTAAAGTTGTCAACTACAATTTAGAATTTATAATAATGTCATCTATACAGTATTGTCCTAAAATTGACTATTGCTTACTGCTGATCACCGGTATACTTTTGACGGTTGGTAATCTTCTTTAACTGCGATTTTGAATGGCATCATTTGTCTTTTTTAGCCTTGCCAATTTTGTAACATCTTAAGTTAGAAACCTACATCTACCCATCAGAAATGAGTGCCATAAATGGTAACTTATAATATTGTCTCATCAGAAACCACTGCCGGTAACCATCCTAACATACCCATCAGAAATGAATGGTAACGGTCCTATGTCTACCCCTCTGAAATGAGTGTCATTACTGGTAACCTATTGTACCCACCCGCAGAAATGCGTGCTGATCTACTGGCCAATGACCACTAACCTATCTGTACCTAACAGAAACGAGTGTCGATCTACCGACCAATGCAATGACCACTAACCCATGTTTACCTAATAGAAACGAGTGCCGATCTACCGGCCAATGACCACTAACCTATATTTACCCCTCAGAAACGAGTGCCGATCTACCGGACCATGTTCAGCGAGATGCGCCAGTTCCCCAACTACCAGGTGCGTCTCGAGGCCCAGGATCCCGTGCCGAATTTCATGAACAAAAAATGGGGAGGGTACGAGAGGCAACGGCGGGAAGAAGTCGTCAGATACACACAGTAAGTCTAGATGTATGCAATTAATATTTTTTCAGATGCTTTAAAACCGTATAGCGTCAGTATGGTCGCTGCTGGTGTTGCTGGCTTATTGTTGTGTCAGTGCGGTTGTTGTTGTTGTGGTGATGTATCAACAGTGTGTAGAACTGCAGGTGGTGTTTGATGTAGATGTCCAATGGTATTAGTAGAATTGACACCAACGAGTTCTTCTTCATTATTATACTTCCGCTTCATATTTTATTAAAATTTAAAAGTTAAAACAAGATAAAATCAACACGATCACAAGTAAAATTATTATGTCAACAGTTAAAAGTTAAAACAATAAAATTAGCAAGAGTCACAATGTAAAATTATCACGGTAAAAAATTCAAAATTCAATATACAAAACGATCACTGTCTAAATTCATGTATAGTATGTAGCTCGACGTTTCGGACAATGCCTTTTTCAAGAATGAGCAGAAATTTGTTGTGTTTGCTATTTATACTCTGTGTGTGTACATGTATATGTAATATGTATTAGCCAGGTGTCTTTTCCTCATCGATGTGGCATCCCGTGGAAAACACCCAGGAAGGATTTCGTAGTTTCTCATCATCTAAATACTCCACTGTTTTCAGACCTGAGTGAATACCCACTAAGTACTTCATTCACAAAATTCCCGGAAATTTCCATTGTCAATTATCTTATTTCTAGACTTCTAGTCATAAAAATGAACCTCTTTGTTCACAGACCTGTACGCCCTAGATTTCACCCACTCGGCCCGTAGCCCACGAGACGCCCTGAAACTCTCCCTTGATATGCCATCCGATGGAAAATTTCCGAAGCATTTTGTAGCTGAAGTGAATGTCATGGAGATGGGTGTGAAAAATGGTAAGTATGGTCTGTTGTATTTATGTTAGTAACTGTAGAAATGTAATGGTAATTTGTTTTGCTTTTGTACGAGTTAAAACCACAGCTGAAGGCTGAAGCGGCTGATTGACTTGATCTGCCCCTGCCATATTTCCATAATCATTCGGTAATACCCCTGTCACACCAGAGCTGCGTTCTCACTGCGATCGCGCCGCGTCCTAGAACGCCATGCTGCGCGCCATAGTCTCCACAAGCGCGTTGAGATCTCCTTTGAACGCCGTGTCGTCTCCTCGATCCCCGTGGCTCGGCATTCTGACATACGTGCAGTAAGATCGCCGTAGCAACACCGTGAGGTCTGATACAGCGCAGCGGCAGCGCCACGGACGCGCTGCAAGCACGCACATACTCTCCGTGCAAGCACGGCGAACCGCCGTCCCCCTGCAGTTGCGTTCGTGCGACCATTGCGCGGAGACTACACGGAGTCCTTGAAGTTGCCACGGCATTCCCAAACGCAGTTCGAATGTGGTGGATACGCCATTGTCGCCGCGCCGTGACAACTCCTAGCCATTGGTGAGAACTCCGTTAACATGCAGTCGATCACCATCTAGAACGATATGGGAACGACATACACACGAGGAGCACACCGTAAGCACGCCATAATCGCCGCAAGGACACCGTACCATTGCCACATATTGCGATATAGTCACAATTTTGCGGCATTTTTCCTGCGATCACACGGCGATCTGCGAAATTTCACATCGCTGCGCCATCGCCGAGAGGCGAGAATCGTCGTGTAGTCTGACAGGGGCTTTAAACACCTGGTTATTCCAATGTACCATGCGGTCATTTGTCCGAAAGTGCCCTGCATTCAGTTTTTGTAGATCCATTATAGCTTTACTTTAAATTGTAGAAGTGACATCATAACTAAGTATAAGATAGATCCCGCAAAGTGCATATATCTCTAATTAATTAGATGGTAATACACTATTTTAGACCGTTTGCATAACTACACGTAACTAATCACTCTAATGAAATCGACTGCAATGGCTGGTCATAAATCTCGCTGAGTTTTAGCAATGTTCAACATTTGCAAAATACACAAGTCACATTCCATGAAGGTATTTGCACACTAGGGCACGTTTTTCTTTTGTTCATTCATTTACTATTGTTTTGTATATTATGTATTTTTCTACACATCAGTGACATCATGTATCTTTAAATTTGATTTTAATGTTACTGTACAAATTTGAGCCTGTGTATAAAGTAATAATTTTTTCGTGGCACCAGGAGAGGAAGGGAACAGTATCGTGGTAAAGATGGCGTCGCCGTCGATGGTTCGCAACCACCAACGCCTCGCTGAGTACTGCAACATTCCCAACACGGAAAAACACGGAGATGAAGGTTGGTGTAGTAGTTATCCTATCATTGGTGGTAGATTTCCAGTAATTAGACTAGATCGTACTTAGTTTATGGGACGGAGAGGTTTGTACACCTCAACATGCAGGCCACATTCGGGCCCATTGTGAAACCCTAAATTATACCATTCACTCAGATTAGTTCTGACGCATAACTTTAGGTCGGGTTGGTGGATGGTGGTGGAAAGCTGGTTACATCCGCCAAACAACAATCCCCTACGTACATTTGGCAACCACTTCCCCGGCCATCTCAGCATTGGTGCCCTCGCCTGTGCTGGTTGAGGTCTAGTGGCACAGATTCCAAGAAACCTCGCTAGACACAGGGAGCCACCAACGATACCATATCCATAGCATTTTTCTAGTCATATCTGAAGAAGGTTTTTCCGAAACGTTATCTACATATATATTTTTGACTAAAATCAATGTCTGTGCGAAAGCGCACTGAGAGTGCCGAGGGCACGAGAAGCTCCCCTACTTCCAGTCCACCTTCCCTCACTTTCCCTGAGCATCTCAGATTCCGTGAGGTAAGGCATGTTGTGTAACCCTTAGTTATAACACTCAACCTCAGAGTTCGCCTGTATGGTCATGATCGGGCTAATTTATGGCCCATGGCCCGATGAGCCTTTGACTCTCCACAAGTTTAATTATAATGAATTATTAATGATGATTTTTTCTCTCTTCGCCACATTTTATGTTGTCAACTATTCCATTCCAGCTGCGGTCAGCAACGAATACACGTTACGCTCGGTCCACATTTTCACCCGTCACGGCGACCGCAACATGTTGACGAAATTCAAACGTGACAAAAGCGCTGCAGAAATCCCCTGCGTTATGGATTCTGAACATATGCATTCACATCAAAAACTCACACAATTCAAAAAGGTCATGACCGCTTATTCATACAAACCACACCCAGAAAGTCGTTTCAAAAACTGGGCCTTGTATCCGGACCAGTCGATGTGTCGACCGGGGGATTTAACATCCACCGGCGCGTTACAACATATCGTTTTAGGCAACCATCTTGCGAAAAAATATATAGATCGGTTATTTCTCGGTCACGTCAATCCAGAGATGGATATTTCTGTTAAAAGTACGGAAACGATACGGACATACCAAAGTGCCGTCAGTTTTATGTACGGCTTTCTACCGGAGTTTAATCTCACAAAATTAAATATCGTGAAAGCTCGTAAAAATATGTGTATACAAGAGTCTCCCGAGATGCCGTGTTATTGTCCGAGTACGTTTAAATATATGAATTTCGCCGAACAATTCGAAGTGAACCATAACCGTTTGGATAAAAATTATAAACGCGTGATGAGGCAGGTTGCAGATATTTACCAAATGCCGTACACCGAAGTACCTCTAGTCGCATGGGCACTCCTTGATCCCTTCATGGTACGTGCCTGTCACAACCTACCTCAGCAGTGCAACACCGCCGGTCGTTGCATCGACGGACGTCTTCTCGAAAAAATATGGGAACTCAACGATAACCGCGAGTGGGCTATCAACAACGTCAACAAGAACTTACAAAAAGCATCGTCCTTAGAATTTTACCCGTTATTTCGTGAAATCGCCCAGCAGATGAAATCTACGGGTGTTAACAGTGTGTCAGTGCCGCGGTTTAATTTATACTCCGCCCACGATACGACGTTAACTGGTGTTTTAACGGCATTACGGGCATATAGCGGTAGATGGTCATCATACGCGAGTAATTTGATATTTGAACATTATTTTAACAGACCGCGTAAAACGCACCATATCAGAATTTTGTTGGACGGTCGCGATATCACGCGTAAGACCAGTTTTTGCGCGGACACTCCTCTCAAAGAAATTTGTGATCTGCAGAATTTTGTTGATTTTGTACATGACGATATGTTAAGTGAACTTTTTGGTGATTTGTCGTACAAAGATATATGTGGTTCTACCTCGTAACATAATCATATCAAGATAGGCCCGTCCACCTTTCCTTAACCGGAAGAAGTCATTCCCGTGATGGACACAATGTAGGAATTAAACCGATAGACATAGAGAAGATCATGTCATTGATTTACAGTATTTTGTTATGCTAGTCAACAAAATCACCTACCTCCACTCTTGCAGTCATAAATTTTATATTATTAGACTGGGTTTGGCATACTCTAATGTATACAAACACAATAATAGATTGTTCCACTCCCACTTTGCATGAATTCAAATGTAAAATGACATGTTGTTGTTCATAAAGTAGAGTTTATCAAGAAAATAACTGCAGTACTTATAAATAAATATTGTAGAATATTACATTATTGCGGTCAAATATTATGCCAGTAATGACTTACATGTCAAAATTTAGAACAGTGGTCAGTAGCCTAATGACTTACATATATCCTAAATTACAATAATTTTCTGTTTGTTACTGTATTATATGTTACTGTATTATGTTGGCCATATTTTGATATAGACATGAAATTCTGGAATAATCAGATCTTTATCTCTATCAATGCAACTTTGAAACGTGAAAGTAGATGTATTTCAAGATACTTTTAAGCAATTTATTCTGACAAATCATGACTATTTAGTATTTACCCTATACCCTTACATTATGTTCTTTTTTCGTTATTTTCCTATTTTCTACGATCATGTTAACATCATGATTTGGGTTTTTCTAGTGGTTTGTCCGGTTATGCTGATACACTTATGCCAAGGGATGACGGCCCATGATTACTAGGCTATAAAAAGTTTATAATATGGTGTATGAGAGTTTAGAGATCAGTTTCTAAATTGTGTTTAGTTCATTTCAGAATTGTTATCCTAACAATGTTTATTGTTTGTTTTTGTAAATCCACATGTGGTATGCAATTGTTATTCGTTATATGATTTAATTTGGGTATTGCAGTAATCATTCATTCTCACGAGGCAAATGGAAACGATTCATTCATGCCTTATAGTGCACTAAGGTTGGTGAAATTGTGGCATATCATTGGTCTGTGCATTGCCAACACCATATACTATTGTTGTTGTCGACTTCTGACTAAATGCTCTGCATGGTCCAAGTCAAACCATCCCAAATCGAGCCACATTTTTATAGTGAAAACGCTACTTAATGGCGCATACATTAACCAATTAATGCCAATGATATCAGGTGTATTGCCTAGCATTTGCCAAACCCTAAAAATTAACCAAAGTTTTTTATGTTTGATTAATGATAATGCTTATTAATTTTCAAACAGTCGAGTCCTTGAGTTTTGGATATTAACCACAATACATGAAGTCAGTATCCCTTTAAATGCAATATTAATTTGTTTATTACCATTATGGCATGGTATTGTTATATATGCATAAATATTTATAGACTCTTGCCTATTTATCAGGTGTATAATTAACTTACTGTATCTTACATGGACATGTTTTATGTAGTTTATTGCATTTTATTATTATAATTATACATACATTGATTATTAATATTTGAATATGTAAGTCAGCGTGTCAAACGTAAATTCATGTAGGCTAGCTAAGATACAAATAATCATTTATTTGTTTAAAATGTTATAATGATAAATGTTGTTGATTAAAAAAATTAAAGCATTACCAAACCTTTAGCCTACATAATAATAAGTGACATTCTACATTGTATCTATACTGGTCAAAAAAAGAAACGCGCCATCTATAAAATATATAATATAAGTGACGATTTTCTTTTTTTGACCAGTATATGACATATCCACTGTAACTGTAAACTAATATTATTGTAAATATTCATCCTAGGAATAGTAGGCTACATCACAGTCAACATTCCACTTAACGATGAAATAAATTGTATAAATTTATTAAACTGGTATTTTTGTAAGTGACTGCAGCGTAGGTAAGATGATAGTGTAAATATAGTAGCAATAAGAAAGATGGTCAATGACTCAAAATGGGAAGGAAGACCAGTGATCACGGCTGTATTATGTTATGTCTACTGATGGTGATTTTTACACAGTAAGTGTTACACCCGTGACGTGCCGAAAACTTTCAAACCCGTGCTATGCCAAAAAATTTCAAACCTGTGCCGTGCTGAAAAATTTCAAACCCATGCCATGCCAAAAAATTTAAAGCCGTGCCATGCCGCAAAAATTTCAAACCGGTGCCATGCCCCAAAAAAATAAAAACTGTGCCATGCCTAAAGATTTAAAACCCGTGCCAAATTTTTTTCTCGAACGTGTGTCGTGCCAAACAAATTTTTCAAACCCGTGCAGTGCCAAAAAATTTTCGAACCCGTGCCGTCCCAAAAATTGATATATTGATAACCTATATTGAAAACTTTTTAATTATTTACATGCATTCAAGCCTTTTTAAAGATTGCTTATTTACCATGTCACTTGTGTATGTTGTGGTATATGTGTGTTTGTGTGTAGATGTGGTAACTTCTATAGATAGGATAATCCTATTCCTCCAGTCGAGACTGCCCCCACCACCTCCATACATCCATACCTTACTCAACCAATATCTAACCTATGCATCTAACTGACACGGAGCATAGCCTACACCCACGTTACTTGGCATGTTCACACTTAGAGCTCATGTATCCGATACTGACCACTGTACAGTAGGGCTACACTGACCACAGCACACCACACACTGACCACACCATACACCCACCACACACTGACCACACCACACACTGACCCCACCACACACTGACCACACCACACATTGACCACACCACACACTGACCACACCACACACTGACCACACCACACACTGACCACACCACACACTGACCACACCACACAATGATCACACCACACACGGACATGACCACACCACACAGTGTCACTCACCACACCACACGATGTTGTTTCTAAAATGTTTATTTTACCGAGGACAGCTTTAAGGTCAAAGTACGGTTGCAATGCCAAGGTCATTGTACAAGGGGCGCAACTCTGTCGGAATGCTGAGCTGTCAAAAAACTTTTTTTACAAGTAGGGAAATTTCAACTGAAATTTCATTCAAAATAGAGGCTTAGAAGTGATTGACGGACTGTCCCGTGTGTGTAAACAAGAGAAAACCACCCTGTCGAAATTATTAAGGGATGACTATGAGAAACGAAGTAGCAAACATCAGAAACATGGAAAAAGTGGTTTGTGTATCAAAGTTAAATTTTGTCCAAGGGGCAGGACATTTGAAAATGCACCTATCAAAATGTATATGGACATTAACGTTAGTGTTCTTAGTCTGTTTGTGTTGCCAGAGTGTAGTCCACGCTAGGGCTATAGATAAGATTCAAGTTAAAGACGAAGTGCCCACATCAACCAGAATAAATTCTACTAAAGGAACAGCAGTTAAAAACGAGAATGAACATGAGGTTGTAAAAAAGATGGGAAAGGATGTCGCTATTGATAGGCCGCCTAACCCACAACAACAGGATCACATAAATGGTGCTAAAGATCTACAAGGCATCATTAAAGAACAGACTATAAATCTGAAAAAAGAACCACTCGGTGCTCAGGTGGTAAAAGATGATAAAATTGAAAATGTAATAATAGACGACAGAGAAGAAAATGTTAAAGAATTTGATAAAGACAATGATGCTGAAATAGCTCACGAAACAAATCTCGAAAAATTATTAGAAAAACATCACGAGGACACATTTAATTTAAAATTAAAGGATCTAAACTTGGATGATCATATGGATGGAGTGAAACTGGAAAAGGATGGGCACATAAACAAGGATTACAAGAAGGAGGTATTGTTTGGTGATGCTCACGGTATTGATGAATCACATATGGAGCAGATGAATGTGCTTATTCAGGATACATTTAAAAAGTAAGTACTGTGTTTGTAACTTAGTAGAAATATGCTATAATATAAATTATACCATAATAATGCTAGACTTATTTTCGAATATCTAAATCACTAACTGTTCAGTTATCAAAAATACTCTTTATTCTGTAGGAAAGGCGATTAATTTTTCTTTCATTTTCTTTTCAGAATAGACCAATTTATAATGATATGCAAATGAATATGCGCGTACTCAGCTTGTGGAGGCAACAATATACAGCTTGTGGA
>WNLI01127299.1:0-10284 GCA_025802215.1 Wirenia argentea
AGGCCCCACCTTCGGCATGATAACCTCGCCTTGTGCCCCCCCCCCCTGACTAGAAATCCTGGCGACCCCACTGGCCCACTGTACAGAATATACCATGTATTATGTATCATGTTTGTTAACATCCTGTAGAGACCAAGTGACTGCTTATCCACTAGGCAGTAGGCACACTAGGCCCGGGTCTAGATCCGTGTGCCTTGGAGGGCCTCGTGCCTTCAGCTTCGCACCATGAAGGGCTTGAAACAAACAAAAAAATTACCAGGCACTGATCTGTGGTTTGTGTTACACTGAACGCCAACTCTCAAGTGGATCCAGTCCGCCACAAAAACATTTTTTTTTGTAAATATTAAGCAGTACATTCTAATAGGTCTCAGAATGGATTAGATTACACCTCAGAGTGTCTAGATTTCAAAATTATGTAGGACCTACAAGGTTATATTTATACCATTGTGGTCAAATAAATACTCTACTCTATAAGGAGAACTGGTATACCAACTTTCATATCTTAAATAGTATTGAACTGGCGCACTGTTAATCAATTTGTTGAAAATCAGTACTTTTGACATTGACCGATGACTCTTGACATCCAAAGTTCATTATTATTAGCACACATGTCTCTACTAACTACATACCAAGTTTCCTTCATGTGTGTTATATAGTTTTTGAAATATCAATACAAATGTGCAACACTCCATTTGGGGTGCCTTATTTATTTAATCACGATGGTAGGTAATAACATTGATATATCCAAAATGCGAGACTAACTTGAATTCTGAGGAATGGTTATCGAGAAAGGAGAGTTTATTGAACTCTTCATCTAAGACCTCTGTTACATGGTCGGGGATCACCAAACCCTGAAATGTAGGAAATAAATAACTGTGAAATTACCATAACGTGTCTTCGATAAAATGACAAAATATTGAAAATAAAATATTCGAGAACTTGTTAAAAGTGATGTAATGTGTGAAGTAGGCTACATAAATTCCCGTGATTTTTATTAATGGGGCGAAACTGTGTTAATTTCACTTTTGGGCCAGAGATTGTAGCCTATCAGTATGTACTCATGTATCATCTGTAGAACTAATTGAAATTCGTTTGCAATGAAATAGGCTAGGAATGACACTGCGTGGAGAATCTGAAGGTAAAATCTGGGTTAATTATCTTATTTCCACAATCAAACGTTTTGTATAGCCTGACACTGATTGACAGGTATCAACCCGTCTCACTGTGATCAAGCCACTCCCTAGTGATCTGGCCTAGATCAGTGGTGTGTGGTTTGCTAAAGAGTAACCAATGCATAAATATCGACACCTGTCAATCAGTGTCAGAATATTTTCCGTCTGTCAAAATTACCTTTAAGGTCATATGTGACAAGGGAGATAATCGTGAGTGTATACTTTTCATTCTAAAACAAGCACTATTCTACCACGGTCATTTTGTTACAGGAATTTTCATTGGTCAATTCGTGTCACGTGACCGTGGTACAAATCCCCAAGTCCCACAGGCGTAATTTTTTCCCTAGGACGACAAGGTATAAGGTAATCGCAGTACCAATTTTCATGCTCTAAGTTGCTTATTAATTTAACAAAAAAAACCGATGCAGTTGGTTATCGAACTCGGATCGCAACGGTTGCTGACAGCGCGCTTATCCATTAGACCACTGAGCCACGAGATGACTACCGTAATTTGTCAATAAATATTGTCGACCGGGAAGCGCCCTCGTTAGGCACGATAAAATTTCGTGAGGACCTCAGGCTATGTACACCGGTAAACAATGGTACAACTACTAACCTCCAAGCGTTTCCTGTACTTCTCACTGATAGCGTCCTTGTCGTCCTTCTCGAGACCGAGCTCCTTCTTGATGATCTTCAATTGTTCCTTGAGGATGAAATCTCGGTGCTGCTTCTTCACCTTGTCTTCTACCTGTGTATTAATCATTAAGAAGAAGGTACAGTATCTATAAAAGGAATCACAGTACATGTATTGACTATTGGAGGAGGTTGGAGAAGTACCTCGAGCTGTATAGGCTGAGCAATGCTTCTCTTTCTTTTCTTTTCTGTAAACGGTCCATGTATGGTGTGCATCCCTTTTGGGGTTCAGATGGATCGTGCTCCCTTTTTGGGGAGTTTCTGGCAATCCCATTTTTAGGGTCGTAATCTGTGTACTTTGACCACTTGTGGTCCGAAGCGGCTTGCTAAGTACACGCCTCGAAAACAAACACACACACACACACCACCCATATTCACTATTGATCAATGTTAGAGAAGTACCTCAGCCTATACAGGCAGAGCAATGTTGTTGAAATCTGTGAACTTGTGATCCGTAATAGCGTAATAGCGTAAAGTAAATTGATAGTTCCCTAGATACACGCCTCGATAACAAACACACATACCACAACTATTCTTCAATAGGCTAGCTGAACATACAAAATCGGTTTTAACATCAGCCAGAACAGACCACATTATCATGCAACAAAATCATGACATAAATTCTGGTGATTCAAAAGTGATAGAATGTGAATCCAATAGTTTAGCACGCGCCATTAGGGAATCGATATGGATAAGACGAGAGGAGGCTAAATCTATGAACAGGGGCATACAAACTCAGTCACATTTGGGATTCCATATAAACAACATCATGGAAAACCAGAAAAATCACCTTCCGTGCCAGCCCAGGTTCTACAGCAGCAGCTCCGATGAAGATGACAGACGTGCATTGAAACCGCTAACTAGGTAACTATACTGTAATAATGTAAGTAAGTTGTATTAAGTTTAGAACAAAGTTATGTAAAATGAATTATTTTCTAAAAATCGTACCTCTTTGCCAATTCTCTGCTGGAGTTTACTGAGTTCATATTCCTTCTTGAGTAAAGATAGTGACAACATGAGCCTTTCAGGGATCTGGAAAGACATCGTCACATCAATCAATCAATCAATCAATCAATCAATCAATCAATCAATCAAATCATCAATAAAAGCACCAATCACTTGATCAATCAATACAGTACTCAATCAGTCAATCAATCCCCTTCTTGAGTAAAGTCCGTAACAACACGAGTCTCTCACGGACCTGCACACATCAATCAATCTATCAATCATCTTTTTTGAGTATAGACGACACGGGTCTCTCGGGGATATGTGAAAAAATCAATCAATCAACCAACCAATCAATCAATCAATTGATACATTATTTTAAATATATTGTGCATATTGTCACTACAAACAGCAAACACGAGGAGTGAGCACCATGCCATGCTTGCCAAGCTAACGACATATACTGTATGCAGTTAGACATTTCACAAGATGCGTGAAATCGTCGACTTCTAATACCATAACATTTTAACAGCCCACTGGACTGCAGTCTGTAGCATCATACTTTTATATACCATCGCGAGAGAGACATCAACAAAAATTTGTCTTCACAATTTTATTAACTACTATAGACATGAATATTGATGGATACACTTCGAACATCACTACACAATCATAGTTGGTCAGCTGAGCTGTCTTGCCAAAAGACACAAATGGGACTTTGTGGAGAATGGATGACAAAATAAAAAATAGGAGGGAGAGGGTGGTCTTGTTCAAAACACTTTCATAAAAATAGGCCGTGAGATTTCTTCTAGTTTTCCTGGAAAAATTAATGACTGCCTAACTAAAACACGTCAAAAATTTCCTGCCTTCTCTTTGTATTTCAAGCAAGCAATCTGACCCTTGTTTTATACGAGTTTGAAATCCTGGTCAACAATGAGTCTCTACATCCATATCTATGACAAGAATGACGCTAATTATACGTACATTCATTTCTTCCAGAACCTTTTGTAGCTCTTCTGGCTCTGCCCCAGTTAAAGCTGCACCTGCATCACAAAAACTATGGGTAAAACATTGCAAAATATGACATATTAAAATTTATGTTTTTTTCGGGATAAATGGTTAAAATCTCAGTATGTAAATTAATAGAACACAGTAAGCAGTGAAGTGACGATATTTTGGCATAATTTGCTAACTATCAATCATTTACATAGCCAGAGATATGTGCTAGGGCTAGAAACACTCTAAAACTCAATAAATAAATTATAAAATGAAACTTGTCAAGTGTTTCGAGTTGTTTACTAATTATGTGACAAAAAATATAAGTTTATAATGGTATTGTGTGATGTTAGTAGTGACTTAATTATCCTACATAATTGCAATACATAGATTTACATTATGCAACTTAAGTGGATATTCGCTAACAGCCATTTCTTTAATAGAGAGACACTGACAACACAGTATTCATACAATTTACCATAATTTATAGGGATGGAATGCATGACCAAACATATTTAAAGTGTATGCATATATTTCAAGGCTGGTTTAATCTCGGTGTTGCTCTACTGTAGCTAAATGTAAGTAACATGGTATAGCTCAATGTAAGATAGTCCAGTTCAGTTTGTGTGAGGGAGGGGGTTGAACATAATTACTGCTGCAATATGATAAAATATAGATCTAGCTTAAGGTTAAGGTACAACAATGACCAGCTCCCCAAGCATATCAGTCAAATCGCCCCGACATGTGGGTATGCCCTAGTCACGCTGTACACCTAACATCCTGGTTTATGCAGCATCAGGTCACACGTTAACCCGGTGTTGCATCCCAATGAGGCCATAGCGGAGGGTACGAGTGCCTCCTGGCTCCTTTGGTGAGTTTATCACCCCGCCACCCTCGAGGGTTTCAATGAGTTTTCCTTCTCTGTAACATGTATCGTAAGTTCAAACCAACCTAAGTCACTGAGGTACACGGGGTTGTCCATAACTCTCTGACCGGCCTGGATTATTTGCGCAAGATTTTCCCTAAAAAACAACAATTGTTTGTTATATATTGAAAGTTATTATTCAAAGTAATTTCCAAAGTAAAATGTTTGTTATTTTGTTGTAACATGCGATATCAATAAGAAATAATAAACACATAAATTATATTACATTTTAGGATGTTTTTCATGGGACTTAACTGTCGTGGAATAGTCATTTTAAAACAAAACTACTAAACTTTACACACAACTTTAATTATGAAGCCTAACCATAGCCTAACAACGTCCGTCGATTTTCTTCAGTGAATGACATTATGTTTTTCAAATGTATAGTTGTTGATCTAACCACAAGAGTCACACAGTCAGAAGGTTCCCGTTTGTTTGTATCCCCTTTGGCAGTTGCTTTGGCAGATAGATAGTTTATGGGTTTTTCATTTCATTAGGCTATGTAGACATTTGAGCCTATTGTGAAACACTCAGTTATGCAGTTACTGTATGCCATTCAGACTGATAATAACAAACATGTACATTGTACAATACAGACTAGGACTAACCTATATAATGGATTCATAGCTATGATGTCTCGTATAGTCTTTACCACTTCAGATGTTAAAGCCTGAACACATTGCAATTATATTGTACATTACACGCTATAGTTACATAAATATAAAGGAAAAAAGTAAGTCAATCGGCCCATATAGCTGTAGCTTATCCCCGCTTCCGTAGTGTTAAGTGAAAGAGAAATTTCATTAGCTGCAATGTGGTGCCCCAAGAAGCAAAAGCGCACCACCAGCGCTACCTCGGCTCCCTCAAGAAGAATTCGCTGGTATGACTGCGGGACCCGCTCTGCAGTCTTAACTTTTGTTTTAGCAATACTGACACTAAAACCCCACCGGCCACCAAGTAAGTAAAAACATAAAATCTATGTGTTGGTAAAGCGGTCAAATGTGAGGCTGAGCTGGCCTTAATACACAGCGTTGATGAGCTATGGTATTTAAAACCTTTTCTGAAAATCAGAAGCTAAAGGTATTACAATTAACACGTATATCACGGTACATGTTATAGTTACTCTTTACAACAACACATACCTTAATTTCATCGGTGCTTTTGTATGGCTCATGCACCAAATTCTCCACATCTGCCATGAGTATGTCAAGTTGTCCAGACATAGTTGCCTCCCCTGGTGTGGTTGCCGTGGCAGCAATGTCGTCTGCTATTGTGTCAGAAGCAGACGATGGAGTTGGGTCACCTGCTGCAGGAGTAGATGGGGGAGGGAGGTCGGCGATGGCACGGTTGTTACGGCGGGCGGTGCGTCGACTACGGCGGCTTTTTGTTCTCTCTGTAATATTCACATACACATACATTATTATAATAAAAAGTAAAGTGAAGTGTGACATTTACATGCCGCATTTTAGAACCTCACGATCCACCAAATTCTTACATCATGATTCATGACCGTGCGAAGGTAGACGTGAGCAAGGCATCGAACGTACTATGATCCATTTACAATGTATAATTATAATAATTATATGCGTGGGATGACTAGACGCGTTTCAAAATTTAAATTTTTCGCCCATTGGACATTGACCAATCAACGCTGACGATACAAAATGCAATTTGATTGACAAGTTGTGTAGAACCAGTAACCCTGGAGATGTCACCATCGCTTTACCACTCTATGGTGGGTAAGATTTTCAGACCGAAGTTCAGCAATGTTCCTGGTCAGAAAGTGTAACATAGCGTCCCTAAACATTTACATAAAAGGGGTACAACACCACTTACCAGAGAGTTCGAGAGAAGGTATGAAGCTCAGGTCTAGCGGGTCATCCTCGGACACTATGTCTGTGATCTTTATCCTGTAATATAGTGATCTCATAACATACTAGGTAGTGTGCCGTGCCTAAATATTTACCAGAGAGTTCCCTAGAAGGTATGAAGCTCAGGTCAAGTGGGTCATCCTCTGACACTATGTCTGTGTCTCTGTGATCTTTATCCTGTAATATAGGAAGAGATAGAGAAAGAGGAATAAGAGTGGCAGCTGAGGGGGTAGAGGCCACTTATCACCTCACTCTGACATAGTACCACCCTCTCACCCAATGCAATAACACTTAGGCCATGCTGTAAATTTAATAATACAACCTCGATGGAACGTGTTTTGGCAGGTTCTGGACCTTAAACACGCGTTAACCCCAATCATTCATTCATTCAATACAATGATCTGATTACACACTGAGTTAGTATATGGGAGGGAGTGGTTTTTACACAATCTTCCATGATTAAGACAGAGGGAAGAAGCCAGCAGAATTCCTACGCAAACTGCCTAGTCCCCCAATTTAGCCACTGAGTATGTGAAGAAAAGCAGGGGTGAGTTCCTTTCATGAATGAATTCCAGTAACACAGGAAAAATACCAGACCAAGTTTTGACGCGGCACAGGCTTGAACCTGGGACCCCGCGAGCACTCTACTGCACTACTACACCCAAATACTGGGTAGATAACAGTCTGATTTGTAATCAAACAGATGTGGATTCGAATCACGCAGCGTGGATCCTACAGGTTGTGGATTAAATTCCCAATTTTTCACTTTCCATATATCCTTGGATAAGGCAGCATAGCCATGGCCACAGTCTACCCAGCTGTACCAATGAGTGGGGAAGACTGTGTTGTAAGGAGCAAGATATCGCCAAAGTAGTTGATTTCCCTCAAACACTGGTAACAAAAGTGAAGACAGTATAAAAACAAAAAGACAGCAGACACATCTACCACTTTACTCTCATAAAGAATGGGAACCATTTCAGCGGAACACCCATTTACTATTTAGTACATATTCCCGAGAGTGTATCAGTGAAAGTGTTAAATCATATAACCCAGCACAAGACCAGCAGGTTGACGTTACGGTAGCCGAGTGGATAGAAGTGCCGGCATTATAGTCACCGTTATTACTGCTGATCTGCTTATTTAATACGACAATGGAGTAGCTATAAATTTCTAAATAGAAGCTTCACAAAATAACGGCTCTCACATGCACATATTAATTTTGACGGATAAAAATATCCAAAAGTGTGATGTAAAGCTTTAATTTTACGTGGACTTATCCAAAATCGTTCCTAGATGTTGCACAAAAATTTTACTTTGACTTTGGAGTAATACTAAAATTTCACAAACCTGCGATGACCCATAACGATCATTCGGATCTTATCACCCAGATCCTGTAGTTCTGTGATCTGAACGAAGGTCCCCACCGAGTATATGTCATCTATTACATCCACCACTTCCGCTTCATTTCTGAATCAAATATATAGAGAACTTGCATTTGGTGATATACAATTGGACAATAGTACCAATCTTCAGTATAAACTTACGAATTATTACAAAAAAAAATGTTACAGTTAATGACTAAAAGATGTGGTGTGTGCTCACAAAATTTGACCATCATAAGAGACGGAAGAGTCTGAGATAAATAAAGTGTGTGTTGGGACTGTGGAGGCCGAGAAAGGGTCATGAGTTCGTTCGCAGTTTTATTGTCGTGAAAGCAAAAAAGTCAGCAGTCTCAGTATTGAAAAGTAGTTATAATTTATGGGTAGTATAGAAATGTGAATACTCACGAGTCATCTTTCTTGAGGAACACGCCAGCATAGGGTTGGTTCAGACTCACCTTTCTTCGCAGCAAATCCATTAATTTCTTGTTGCTAACCTGATAAAAACAAGACAAATTTATTATTTATTTATACAACAAATTTAATGTACAATATACACAAATGATATACAACATGTAAAACACAAATTGAAAACACAATATTATCAAGTTCAACTTTAACTGTATCTGTATCATAGTTTTTGCTAAGCAGTAATACATACATGACTACATGTGATAAATTAAATTATGCTACGAATTGGTATACAATGTAAAAAAAATTTACACAGCTGTAATTTCCTGTAAAACAATGTATTTTTGTCAACAGATTCACTTTAACTTTTTGATTTTAGCTTGTACTAGAGAGTTGAGATACCTGAGTACATATTATTTTCTTGGGACGATTGAGTAAATGCTTAGTTGATTCTAACCATGGTTTTATGAGTTTTTATGAGTAACTGGAGAAAATTGGTGCAAAAAAATTGATATTGATATTGTTACATATTAAAAAATAATTTTTGACACATTTCAGAAATTCAGACCCAGCGAGAACATCGATCTGTGTATAGTGTACACACTACACTGTATACTATACATGTCAATGACATGCAGTGTTTATTATTCTGTGGACTCGCCATGAAGTGGTTAGAGCGCTGGCTTCTCGTCCGAGAGGTAGAACTAACTCGAATCATGTAAAAACGGATTTTGATAATTTTTCCTGGGTTTTCCAACATTTGAGAGGTCTAAGACATCTGTGCATGCATGGCAATGTTGGCAATCACGAATTTGCGGTATTTTTTTCATTGTGTATCACTGAGTATGAATGTATTATATTAATAAAGTATTAAATATGACATACTGACCTCAATCATCTTGACAAAGCGTGGGAATACAGGGTTTCTAGAAACGGCAATGACAGGCACTCTTGGGTACACATCGGGTACAACAAGCGGCTGAAGCGCCATCTGTGGCATTTGGTACGCGTTTGGGCTCTCCGTAGGTGGGCTGTCATTAGCGTTGTTATTACTTCCATCATTTGTTCCATCGCTTTCATCAGCTCCATTAGAATAACACCTCGAACTGAACGAGGTAATAGCACCCGAGTTATGTTTACGATACAAATAGTTCCGCGCAAATAACACATTATTGTTTGCCTGTCGACAATTCTTTTGTGGAATTCCAGGCGGTGGAGAATTTGTATACCTTGAATACTGTCTGTGATTACTTTTTAAATATGCAGCATGATAACAGTTCAAACCGTTTGGGGGCGTGTAAATTTCGATTTTTTCATTTTTGTTGTACGTGGCTGATTTTGATGACTGGGAAGCTAAAATGCGTTTTCCGCTAATGGTGTGACATAGTCTCCTAAAGTTCAACGCTGTATTGTAATTTGACAAACCACGGCACTGTATAAAAGACATTTTACGTTATTTTTGTGAAAAAATTCAGTTTTTTTCACCACAGTTGATTCTGAAAGTGAAACGTAATTTTCGTCTTTCGGAATGTCCCAGCGATATAAAGTACCAGTAGCTTAATCTATGGCACGACATGAGCTTCAAAACGAACGAGCGATAAATCCACCAATAATGCTCTCCTGAAGAATACTCTATCGGATTTTGTGTATTGGTCACTGGTGAACATACAAACACGTGGATGAAATGTTATATAAATGGATTTCCTTGCTCTTCTCCAAAGACATGCAAGTGTGATTGAATTTTTGTAGTGAAAATGTAATTGTGAAAAATTGTCTTGGCCGGGACACGAACCCGGGACCTTCCGCTAACAGGGTGAACACTCTGCCAACTGAGCTACCAAGGCTCAGAGTAGCAGAGCACAGTTCGGATTAAGTATCCAGCCGCAACAATT
>WNLI01127410.1:0-10283 GCA_025802215.1 Wirenia argentea
GGAAATAGAACTATTTATACCGACTTAATATGATTGTTTCGGCGAATGTAGTTTATAGTTCCACAGTAATAGGATTGTTTCCGCAAATGGTTATAGGATAATAGTAGACAAAAACAATTGCTTAATATGTCTGGAACATTATAGTTAGAGGCGGGGGACAATAAAAAATATAAATTATTGTTATACACAATACATATCGGGTACTTGATTTGCGAAATTGGATGATAATGTTTGTAGCGATATTTTTGTAGCGATATTTTTATGATGATATTATTGCAGCGATATTTTGTACGTAGCTATATTTTCTTCAATTATGTATAGTGAATCCGCACCTAATCTGAATTGATAAAATCGAAAATTATGTAGTTCACTATATCATATTAGTGATATGGTAAGTAATCAGTTATGGCCCATAAAGTCGGGGCTTATCCCGGCTTTGTAATGTAGGGGCCTACTAAGCGGATGAGAGTACCGGAAACTACACCCTATAGACTGTGACGGACAGCGGTCACAGGTCACTAGCCTATCAATTATGGTTTCACGTGATGCCTTGTGCTTTTCACGTGATGCCTTGTGCTTTGTGAAATATAAAGATAGATGTAGAATATGGTTACTTTCTGATGTATCTGGTGGACAAAGCAGTCTACTCAATTTTCATTTCTTTGGTATAATAAAAATTGACAGAATAAGCGGCCGTTGCTTAGGATTGGCATTGGGTTATTGGCCTTACACCTCTTCTACGTCTATGTCTGCGTCTATCGGTTTATGTATTTTTATTCCCAAAGGACGTGGTGTCCATTATGGGAATGACTTCCTGTTTACGGAATGGTGGACGAGCCTACCCTACTGCCCCTGATATTGGCAGATAAAAGTTCTTTAAACCTGTCAGTTTTATTTACTTGAGAAATATTATGGGGCATGGCATTCCACTCTTTGATCATTTGGGACTCGAGCATTTACTGGCACGATACGACACAGCGCCAGGAACTTTTTCTCGGGTATTTCAAAACCTGTTTAGCACAAAAACCACAGCGACGAGTAAATCCGTTGTGGGTTAATTCTGTGTGGGTTCGCCATTAATTACTATAGACTAAATTAAATAAAAAATAATTTACACAGAAAAAACACAATAATGCTGGTCATCAGCTAGCTACTCTGATAAGGGTTTCGATGGTCAACTAGGAACCCTATGCAGAGCCCATCAACATTAAACCAAAAACAGTTTATTGCTCCAGCAAAAAAAAAATTCAAAATATTGTCTCCAAGCAGACGACGCAAAGGGACAACGCAACTTTTACTAAATTAAATGTTGGTTGTGCAGCTGTGTAATCGCAACAGTCACTAGTCACAAGCGATACTACCAACATTTTCACCGTATAAACACACATTTATGTAAAACAGATATTGAAACATCAGTCACTAACGATGTATAAAAACGTAACTACAATACACCTGGCTTCAGCCACGCATCATCATTAAAATCAAATCAAAAAGTGTGAATTATAACACCAATAAAACCTTAATAAAGCCAACTTATGTCCAATTACCATATGAATGCGCCTCCGTAGCCGAAGGCAATTCACCGAATGCATATCATATACGTAAGCAAACAAGCCAAACATACCCAACTCCCTGTGAAGTCACACCTTTTTACATTCACGATATAAATGCACAAATCATTATTTTAACACAGGGGTGGCGATGTGACAGCTTGTGGGTCATTTTGGCCCTTGAACGTCTGCTATCTGGCCCATGGTGTCTTATCCGATGTAAAACGGTGGAATGATATAACTGCAGCACGTTGGACTTTAGTTTGAGAGGTCTCGGGTTCAATTCCTGGACTTGCTAGTCCAATACCAAAACATCATACTTTGTCTGGTGTGTATTTGTTGTGTTCTCTGTGGTGTCCTTAGGCAAGGCATCTCATGCGACCACCTTTGACCCAGCTGTAGAAGTGTGCATCGATCGTGTATATTCTCCTTAGATGGAGTAAGCATTTGCTGGGGCATAAGGCTGCACGATATTCTAAACGGCACTTGCACTTAGGTGCTCTTATGCCTATTACAATACAGAGATGAAAATTTTTATCACTATTTAATTTTTTTAATGGCATTTCTTCGCAATCCTATGTACATTGCACTATTTCAAAATTGTCGTAACAAATTGTTTACAATGTATAATATTGCACTGTTTCAAAATTGTCGTAACAAATTATTATACAATGTATAATATACATCACCACTAGCGTACTCTGGCTCACGAAATACTTTCAAACCCGTCGCAGTTAGGCCCCTCTGTTATAGTGTTATTTTTACGCTGCCCCACATCGCGATAACGGCACACATGACGTGTATATTTTACCACGGTTTTATGAATTTTATCGGTATCTGTCTATTTTTACTTAGAACAATTTTGGCGTCATTTCAACTATTGTATAGGCCATTTAGCGTTACTACACTACCATACTGCTATGATGTTTTAGTAGTATACCGGATCTCGTATAGTATCTATGCGGAGATAGTTAAATGATCCGTGTTATGTCTTTAATATGTGTTTAATGTAAATAACATTACATTTGGTACAATGTGTGTATAATATATTCATATACAAACCACAAACCAGTGTATTATTGTGTGTGGTAGTTTGATGATGCGTTCTCGTTTAGATAGATTTATATTGATCATTCAGTACAGTATAGTAAAAGTTAAAACTGTATAATAATTTTATCATGTAGTAAATGCGATAGATATTTTCATCATTTTGCTTGTGTGTATTTTGAAACCGGTAGTTAAAAAATAATCGCAACAGGTATCGTAATTATTTAAACTTGTAATCTTAGTTTGAACTTATGACCTGTGCATATTGAAAAGATTAAAAGTGATTAGATTAGAATTATATAAATAGATAACCGCGAGCTATAGCAGTGTACGTAATAATAATCGTGATATGATTACACCTTGTTATTATATTTTATCTAGTCTCGACAGTCGTGAGTGTCTAGCCTGCGTAGTCGCGTGCATCTTCTGGTGATATTCTTAATTATACCTGGTAAGATAAATTTTATGTCTGGCTATTATGTCAATATTTCTTGTCAGAACCCACCATACATATCTATACATCTTTTGACAGCTATACGTCATTTGGTATTCTAGGAGTTAATGATATTGCGCACTGCACTACAAATACGTGCACATGATTACAAATGTCTGAATTTGGTTGTGGGCTATGTTCTTTAGTTGACTGAGATTTTGGTATTTTGTGACATCATTGCACATTTTGCGAACCTATCCTTAAACACGTAAATATCGGTGTAAAGATACAATGCTCCATATTAAACAACCAGAATGTAATTTGATCACATTCTATGCTAGATATTTTTATCACATAAAAAATTGTACGCATTAGCCATCCTGCAGGACGTATTGGCTGCTGGAATTTGTATATTTTAGCCCTCTAACATGCATACTGTAAGGTTATATCAATAGCATCCATATTGAACTATCATTTGTCAATTCATTTTAATTTTAACACTACTAGTTTATAATTTGCATTTCTTACTACAAAACCACACACTGTATGGCATTAGTACACACTGTCAATAGTGTGACAGTTACAGCAGTTCGAAGAGTGATACATTGACATACCATCAAACTCATTGATACACTTGACAAGTCGTTAAAAATATTGTACATTAAAAATGTACACCTGATAGCTAACAAGTCGCGGATACAAAGTTTTACAAACGACTTAAATGTACAGGTGTCATTTATAACTGTCATTTGCGACAGATAATTTGTTAATTTGACGTGACATGACAATCACCAGTCCGGTGTCAATCACTTGACGGGTTAAGCCTCGTGGGCATGGGTTACTGTGAATATTATATACCATTGTTGACTAGTGTAGGGTCACAATATATAATTACACTTATGTTGGGCAAGATTACCTTCTGGATCTGTATACTAGCTTGTCTTGTTTAAATCTACAATAAACATATTACAGGGTCTTATTCTCAATATGATCCAGGGAAAGCAAAGTAGCTCAGTTACTCCGCGACTAGGCACACTTCATGTGCTGCAGATCTGTACGGACGCCTATGTCTTCTCACTTACAAGTAGTTGACATTTTCAGGAAAGAACTTTGAAAGGATTTTCATTTTTCAACATAGAATATATCTATTTTCCAGCGAAAGCAAAGTAGCTCAGTTACTCCGCGACTCTTTGGGAAAAGAGTCTGTATGATCGCTCATGAGTCCTCAAACATTTCTCACTACAACGAAGATTTTTAAGTCCACAACAACAAAAAATATTTTACCTGAAAAAATGTATCCTACTATTTTGCAGGGAAAGCAAAGTTGCTCAGTTACTCCGTGACTCATTGGGAAACCTCACGTGCTGCATCTGTATGATCGCTCATGTGTCCTCAAACATTTCTCACTACAACGAAACTCTCCAAGTGATCCAGCTCGCCGCTCGAGTCCACCGGATGAGGCGCAGGAGGAACAAGGTGCGCGAGTCCTTAGTTATGGAAGCGATATGTTTATACACCACATCGTGCAGCCCACAATGTGTGATATCATTGTATTGTCGGGCCAAGCAGGGATCCAACAACACTTACCAACCAACTTCCCAACCTCAGGCACACTAGCTTCAATACCTATATCAGACCTGTACCAGATGCAGACAGTAGACTCTAGCGTGCCCATAGCAGAATCCCTTGTCTATTTGGTGGGGAAACCGGAGTACCCGGAAAAAGCCACTGGATGTAGGCAGGATAATTACAATCTATCTCCCAACCCTAAGATTGTGGGAAGAAGCCAGCAGAATTTCCGCTAATGGTACTGAGTTCCCACATGATCAATTTGGCCACTGAGATACTTAATGCAAGGATTGAGTTCCTTGCCTAGGGGAGTTCCGGAATTCCAGTACCACAAGAAAATGCCATACATTTTGCGGTGGCTTTTTGGATGTCCAGATTCGCAAAATAACCGCTGTACACCGTGACCATGTGAAGAATGAGTTGAGTCTTGAGCTAAGCATCGACCCTACAACGAGCCCTTTACAATAATGGTAAATTGAGGGTAGGAAATGTATTCTTACCTAATTAACAGCTGGACAAAACACAATTGAAGAATGTCACAGCCGAATCCACAGTTGAACCCACGCCTTTTGGATTACAACTTTGTGCAACCTACTGTGCTATACTTGCCGCAATCATATCACTTTAATTTTTTCTTTCTATTAATGTGTTGCGTGTCAAAGACTCGATATCTGAAACCACAAAACAATATTGATGTCAATTTACAGTCTTTGTAATTATTATGTCACTGTTGGAGAAGTAAAGATGAAATTGTATCACAACTGCTATGTGCTAATGTGGGAACCAACATACGTATAGATCAGATCGAATGAGACCCAGGTTTAACATGACGAGAACTAACAACAGAAATGGAAAACAGATAGGCATGGAAGAGACTCGCTCCATATACCCGAGTACGCTCGAAATGATGATGATGATGTCACTTTATATAAACAAAGATTGTGTTTGTATTTTCAGTTTTCGAGTGCCAGTTCGGAAGACAGTTCTGAAGACAGTTTCAAGATGCGGCGCTTTGGGCGGGGATTCCGTGGTGGAACGATGGGCACTCTTCGCGAGGACATGCCAGTCACCGCATCATCAGATCCTGACTGTACATCCAGTAGTGAGCAGTCATGTGACACTGTCATCTACCTCGGTCGACACGGAATCTCGCTGAGCGATCGCGAAGTTACAGACAATGAAAGTCCTCCGTCAAACGTCCCCATTATGCCACGAACGAATCCGCGAATTTCATCGAAATCGCCGCGCCGCAGCGGATCGCGATCGTCGGGTGATGAAGGTTCCCATTCAGACAGTTTAACGTCGCTCTACCGCGGTCACAATCGGTTCTTCGCATCATCCAGTAGCCTCAATCGGATCCCAGTGAGGTCAGGATCACTGGAGAACACGTCAATGTCACCGCCGTCACCTCAGATGTCATACGCTGGGTCGTCACGTATTAAAACGCGATGTCATTCGGATAGCGAAGATTCGCAGTTTAAGAAGCCGGATAAAGCTCCAGTCATGCCACGGACAAACGGGAACATGCACTATCGTGATCGCGAGGGTGATTTCCTGAATGAAGAGAAATGGATCGACGGTCCGGGTGCGTACGCTAGTCCGCCTGCTGGTGAAATGTGGGTCGACGGTCCACAATGTGTGAGAAATACACCGCCTGTGAAACCCGACCCGAAAAAACGAACTCATTGTAAAATCGCGCCAGATGAAAAATGGATTGATGGACCATCTGAAATGATTGTGAAACCAGCCACTAAAATTGCTCAGATTAGCAAATTGAATAAATCGGACTCTCGAAATATGCGAGCGAATGAAACTGTTAAAAATTCTACCTCAGTTAAAACGAAAACGAAAGTCGAAGAACGGCCGATAAGTACAACGAGTGTTGATAGTAAGTCATCAATGACGGTTGAGGTCGGAGGTGATACACAAACATTACACGAAGAACCGGCGCTTGAAGAGGATTGTATGAAACCGTTCGTGCGTGATTGGGTCGTAAAACATAGTGCTATCTCTTCAGAGGCCACGATTACTAAAGGACTATCATACGGTTCAAAATTACAAAACGAAAAACAATCGGGGCGTTTTCCAGCTAAATTATCTGCACAAAATTCACCTCGCGATTCACCAATTAGTCATAGAAAGTTAAAACCAGGTGTTGAGATACAAAAGATCGGTTTGCCTCCGTCATCGAGCCCGACTCTTCGCGTCGCGGAGTGGGTGAAATCTGTCACAACAAGTAGTCCCTCGAGTAAACAGACGGAACCTCTTAACGTTACCGATCAAAGTGATTCTCCACGAACTCCACGATTGTTGTATAACCAAGATGGCGATGAATCCACATTGTCCGTCATTTCTTCATCAAAAAGGACAGAACATGACAAATCATTTAGTTGTGGCGATGACTTAGAAACTACGCAAAGTGTGAATATGATGGATTTCTCGTGTAGCGTCTCGACGGAAAGCGCAAGTGACATTGGTGCTTACGATAATACAAACCCGTTCTGTACAAATCGCGAGTCGATTTACGAAATGCAATTTGATGAACAGATATCGAAAAACTTAGCGAGTGATGTTGAAAACGATGAGACTTTCAGTACACATTCGCACGGTACGAAAGACACAGAAAATTCTGAGGATCCCGAAGGTAACTTTCTCGCTAAAGTTTCGGCAGCATTAAACGATATGACGCAACAGGCGGGGAATCTGGATTTTACCAATCCGGTTTGCGATAAAACACCGAGTGTTATACCAAAATACAATACAAACTCTAGGCTTAGATGCCCGGATGGTGCTTCTAATCCTAACATTATTTGTGAGTTAGAAAATACGCAAATTTCTGTCCAAACTGTTATTTCTAGTCAGGAAAAAGTTGAAGAAAAAATTCTTGGTTCGTTATCGTTGGAAGAGAAAAATCGAATCGCAGATGGACAATCTGAAAGGGACAGTGCGATCGAAGCTCTTAGAGCAGAAATGAAAGCAGGTAAAAAATGTAAATTAAATAATAAAAGTAAACCTCCCGTGCCTCAAAAAGTTGCTTCTGATAAGCCGAGCGGTTTGCCGAAATTTTTATCCAAATCTACCGCAAAGTCAAAAGACGATAAAAAAACCTGTACGAAACCGCCGTCTTCTAATATCCCGTCGTTAAGTCACACGAGTCGGAAAGATAAACCGAATAAAAGTGACAAAAGTCCGTCATCGCAAAGGTCGAACTCACAACCGAGCATCAGCAGTCCGTCGAGTAACTCAACACGATCGAGTAAAGAGTCATCCGCGTCTCCGTCCCACAGTCGATTACCCATCTTTAACAAAGCGTCGAAAGATACAAAAATCTCATCTAAAACATACAAAACGTCCTCATTATCACGTAAAGACAAGGACAAAGTCGTAAGCTTCAACGTGTATAACTGTAGAATCGGTGAAATCGGTCATCGCGCGACCGACTCCGACAGCGGGAATGACAGCGGAATTGTTGCAAACGAACATAAAAAGTTGTTATCACCGTACGCGACCGTAGGAAAGCCGCGAACCCCGAGCCACAGCAGCGGACACGGAAGCGATAACAGTAGTACGATCAGCGCCGATGTTGTCGCGAAAAGTGTTCTTCAGACGACGGAGAAGGTCCAAGGCGGAACAAGCAGTGGGTACGAGAGTATGATGAGGGACAGTGAGGCCACGGGAACGTCATCATCAAACCACGACGACACGGCGAGTGAAAGCTCAAACAGCGACAAACAGAAGGCCGACAAGAAGGGCAAAAGTGAGTTGATTGAATTTATATATGATATATTATATATGATATATATTATATATGATGCTAGTAATTATAAGGTTCTTCGGGTGCCACTGACGAAGGCCCGGGATAACTGCTAGTCTAATTAGACTTATTTCCAAGCGGGTCCCTTACCCCAGCATGCTCGTAGTCATTTGTTGACATGTGTGAATAGGATGAAAGGCTGAGTTGGCTTCGAAGGTTGGTGGACGATCGGAAGTCCCGTCACCGATTTACTGACCGAGTAACACAGGAAAAAATGCCAGACAAGATTGCCGTGGTATGGTATTAAACCCTGTACTTCTGGATCTCTAGTCGAGCACTGGTCCTGTAATATTTTGATCTTACTGTGTCTATGACCCTGTAGCTTGTGATGAATTTAGGTTCAATGTTCAATACACAAGCTGAATGTATAATAATAATACAGTAGTAGCAGAGCGTTTTATTCCTCAATGGAATACAACCACATTATGTGTAAGTGCGACTCATTTCAAGGGAGTGCTGCCCGAATTGGGCTGCCCGTGGCTAACACAACAACCTATGTCCAACACATACACATGTAAAGTGACCGATAGTTAGATGTTATTACAATGGGGAACCGGAGAAAACCACCGGGCAGGATATTTCCATCTTTCTTGACTCGAAGACAGCGGGAAGAAGCCAGCAGAATTCATACAAAAGCTACACAGTCCCCAGCTCCTCATAGCCAAGAGAATTGCCAAAGAGAATTACAGAAACACAGGGAAAATACCCCAAAGATTTACCATGGCTCAGGCTTGAACCCGGGACCCCTAGATCTCTAGGCAAGCACTCTACCACTAAGCTACTGCCTCTTTTAACATTTGACATATTATAGGGAGATACAAAATTACTTTCAATTTGTTACATAAAATATCCAACTAACACATCCACCTCCCCACAGACACCCGGCGAAGTCGCTCAGTTCCGTCCAGAAGTGACGACGATTCATACCTCAAAAGCCCCAAACATCAAGACGCGTCGAGTAAGGCCTGGATCGACACTCGATCAATCGACAAGTTTCGTGACGAACCAATGGAATTGCAGTCGTACGAGGTGGATGACATCAACAGGATGCAGCAACGACGCCGTTTGGAGGAAGCCGAGGTTAGGAATTATTTTATCTGTAGTGAGTAGCCTAGGTTACTCATACATCTCACTTGAGTCTGAGAGGTATGCGGTATCGGTTCACAGCCCCCCAACACCAAAATGTGACCAATTATAGCATTTTATTTCATAACGATTATGAAACGTCCATTTTGATTGTTGCAGAGCTCGTCACATGTCATGTGCTTGGATATTATTGGACATTCACTCTCTGGTCGCTTTTTATCCTGCAGAAATTTGTGATATTGCTCTCTCTTAGCCTGCAGAAATTTTGCAATATTTCCCGCTTGGGCGTAGCAACCGTCAATCAAATCATCACCGCGATTTAATTGGTTGATTGATCGGTATATTAAATAAAAGCAATACATTTAACAGTTTCTCGAAGGCAATCCATCTAGGATAAAAAACTCTGATATAAAACCTCTGCCCTCGGGTGGGAAAGGTTTGCATTTGCCTCAAACCTTAGATTTTCTATTTACTTTTTATGTGGCATTTTTTGTATATTATCCTTTATTATGCGCTTTAATAGTTGCCAATTGCACAACTGAGATTCGTAGTCAGACGTTTGTGCGTAAACCTTCTATTGAATCCGCTTACAAAGTTTTGCCCTGTACATGTACTGTATGTATTGCCACAGCTACATGAGCACCTAAAATTGTAACCCAATATCCATCCGTTTGTTTGGTTTATTAATTTTCCGATGTCATTACCAATAGACCTGGGAGCCGCCGCCGATATTGCGGCGCGCCAGCCGAATTTTATAAAAAATTAGCCAGCCAAATCTAGTTTC
>WNLI01127521.1:0-10280 GCA_025802215.1 Wirenia argentea
TGGTAGTGGTGTAGATGACACGACAGCTGACTGGTTTTGTTTCTCAATTTGGTGTGGATTATATTGGTACGCCGTTTACCAAAAATAAAATATGATGAAAAACTAATATAGCTTCCTCGGTTGTTGGGAATTTAAATAATAAAAGAAGTCAAGTTTTAACTTAGTTTCATACAAATACAAACGACTCAGCCACATTAGCTAGTTGTCAGGGATATTATTTTAATATTCCTGCTAGTTATAAAGAGGTTACGTGTTTGGTAAAGCGCCCTCTGTGTGTCCAGACCACGACTTTTTAAGTCAGACCTCTTGTTAAATAACTAACTAACTATGTCAATGGGACCACCCACAAGTTTGAAAGCTATCAAAATCAGATGTTAGGAATAGTACCGCTGTCTTGACAGGACATTGTAATCACAATATACATTCTCCGGCTCCGCCACTCTGCCGTATAATGCCAGCTCTATTTACAACCAACATGGTTGATGGTGTTTACTGTTTAGTGACTAAATTAAGGATCTAGATAATGTGGGCTCATGGTGTAGTGCTGAGTACGCCAGTTCCTGTCAATCGACGGGCACTTCGGCTGCGGGTTCGCGCCTAGGATGCGACAACTCATGGGATTTTTCCCGGGCTGGCAAACCCACATTTGCTGCATGGCAACATCGACAGATTCTGAAAGTGTGGTATGTAAATGCACGCATTTATTTTATTTTTTAGCTTTAGCAGGAATTTTACTGGCTTCTTTCTGCTGTCATGGAAGATGGAAAAATATCCTGGCAATGTCGGGTGGTTTTCTTTCGTGTCCCCATCAAATCAGAGTGGAGGAGCACTCTGCTATAGACACGTTACTGTTGTGGGATTCCAGTATGGAGTGGTACAGAACCAACCCAACCTGAGCTGTGGTAACATGTCAAAATTAGTTTGGGTAAGACCTCTCATAAACTAGGGGCCTGATTATATGGGACATGGGCTAGCCCGTGTGAGATAACACGGTAAGCGGGCTGAGTTAACCGCACCTATTATATACAAACTTTTTTGGTCTCGGTATGCCGAGATAGCCCGGTACGGGACATAATCCAGAACGTATGTCATGTTCAGAGCAATCAAAATGGCGGGTTTTACGAAAATTGCAGCATTCGTATATATTTGTAAATTACACTTGGATTTGTGCTCATGCTTCAAATTGAGACAGCATTGAACGTTCATAAAGCTGTATAACTAAAGCATTTTTGGGGAGCAAGAGCTGGAGGAGATTGCCTGGCAACACCGCCGCAACACCACCGTTGCACAAATTTTGTAGAATGCTGTTGGCCATTTTGTATTTTTATGACAAGTTTCTGTGGTTACAGCGCATGCGCTAAATCGATCTTAGCTCGGATAAGTGGGCCAGCCTGGTTCCCTCAAGCCGGGCCATCTCACTATATCGAGGGGAATATATTTTGGCACGTGTTCATATAATCGCAATACAGTAAATACGTAGAGCCCGAGCCAGCCCTAGCAAAGGGCTGAACCTAGCTCAGGGTGAGATTCCCCATAATATAATCAGACCCTAACTAACTAAAACCCACCTGAAACAAGAGTCTGCAGCATAACGAGACTTTTGCCACCCGGCGCTGCGCAGAGATCCAATATTTTATCATGTGTTTCTATCCCCAAGGCAACCACAGGGAGTATAGATGACGCGTCCATTAGGTAGTATGCTGAAATGGTGGAATATTTAGGCATGAAGTTCCTAATTTGACCAAGAAGGAATTGGTGATTGGCCTGAAATTTTACCTAAACAAAATACAATATTATTAAATATGGGCATTTATATACTACAAATTCAGGTATGTTCATGTCCACGTACATCAATCTCAAAGGCGAGTGGAAGGCCTAGAATATTCCTGTTTTTATAGGATTCAAACTCAGGAGCTCTCATATGAAAATCCAGTGCTCTAACCACTGCACTGTCTAGTGGTTAGAGCACTGGCTTGATGGCTGAGTGGCGCAACTGTAACATGTTGGACTCTAGTGCGTGAGGTCTCGGGATCAAATCCCGGCCGGGATAAAAAAAATATACTTGGCTGGCGTGTATTTGTTATGTTCTCTGTTTGTTGTCCTTAGGCAAGGCATCTCACATGACTGCCTATGTTGACCCAGCTGTAGGAGTGGGTACCGATTGTGCATATTATCTTTAGATGGAGTCAGCATTGGTTGGGGAGTAGAGCTGTGTGATATTGTAAAGGGCACGCTGGCGCACAATAGCCACGCCTTCCCTATATGTATTGTAAACCAACATTTGCCGGATAGGGAGATATCCCGAAGTGTGGTGTAGAAAAGTGATGCTTTACTTTTTACTGTGTACGGGTCTCCTGAGCATGTCCGGACATCATGCCATCGCATGCAAAAAATACACTCAACAAGACTGGTGGGGGTGCATATTAACTGGACCTCTCCCAATGGGGCTGCCCGATGCCCGTGTCTAGCACTGCAACCTACACTAGTGGTCATAAGTTTAGAACCAGTAAAGTTTATGTCATGGTACATTTCTTGCGATAAAAACCTAACCAGTAAAGATATACCGGTACACACTTTTCATATACCGATATGTTGGATATGAAGTACTTAAGAATTTACAATATGAAATTTTAAAAGGTCAAGGTCATTGCTGATTTACACTGAAAATATAGCATTTTCCTTTTACCTGAATTTTTTTTTCAGTACGGATTAGATTCATGAATAAGATGTTATAATAGCAGAAAGGCATTACTGATTCAACGAAAAACAAAAAATACACAAAAAGTCTCCTTTCGAGGAAATGGTCACTGATATTATAAAGTAATTTTTTCAAACTTTTGATGAATAACTTTAGTGACCTTGACCTTTATGAGAATGACCTTCACATTCACGTATACTTGTGTTGTCAATTTGGAACTATGACAAGTCCGCATAACAAAATACATCCACTGAAACTCAAAAACTCAAGGTCAAAATAACATCTTGCTAAAATATGATTTAAATTACTCTTTTGTTGATGCAGCCATGACCTTGAATATTGACCTTTGATAGTAAAAATGATTTGTGTTAGCCATGTACACAACTGACCTTTATAGTATCTATAGATTTATGAAAATATCTTATAGTCCTAAAAATCTGTTTGACTAATAGTCATATACTATATATTCAACGAAAGTGTACTACATGACCTTGACCTTTGACCTTCATTTTAACATTTCATATTATAAATTCTTCAGCACTTCATATCCAACATATCGGTATATGAAAAGTTTGTATATCTTTACTGGTTAGGTTTTTATCGCAAGAAATGTACAATGAAATAACCACACTAAACTTCACTGGTTCTAAACTTATGACCACTAGTGTAGGCTTCAATACCATCCCTCAAATGATACTATTTGCCTTTAGTGCCCCTTTAAGTATTTTGTCATCGCACACTTTTGTGATGGTTACCGCCCGAGATCATATTATAACATTAATAAAAAAAAAATCAGTTTTCAAATCCTGGGGGGGGCGACCGCATCACCCCCCCCCCCCTCTTAACGCCGCGCTTGCTGACACAGTCAATGCCTCGAACGATACGAACCCTTATCCTTGCATATGAATGACACACATGCCATTGAATATACATTTAATAAAAAAATTCATACCATGGATGGTTAAATTTTGATCATCTATTTAAGACCATTTGACACCAATAACATGATTTATATTAAGCGAGTTTCTTTTTTTGACTAGTATATTTACGTCTAAGACCAAGACTACTAACTAACTAAGATACTAACCGCTCCCAGCCATGATCACCAAACCCAGCAGTGCATATGCAATCATATTCACACATTAGTTTTTTCTTGTTACAAAGTTAATAGAAACACTCAACTCAAAATTCAGTTTTATAAAACGGCTAAGTTGTCGTGAAGTTTTTTACACATTAAGCAGCTAATGTTCGCAATGAAAATGCAAAAATAAAGTGGCTGATGTTGCACTAGCTTACGTACCTCGCCTATAATTGTTGTACCACCTTGTCGCAATTACTTCGCTCCCGACACAAACAATGGATTCACCCTGTTTTATTGGACATCATTTTGTTAATCAGACCTGAATACATGTATGCGAGATTTACCTACCGATGCTACTTGGTCATGTTGACATGCAACCTATGCCATGATGGTACAGTACAACTGTGGTAGTATGGTGTGATGGTAGTGTGGAAGTGTAGAAGTGTTGCGGAGGTGTGGTGTTGTGGTGAGGGAGTATGGTGTGTGAGTGTGGTGGTGTAGGAATGTGGTGGTGTGGTTTGTGATGTGGCAATGTTGTGTTTTGGCAGTATGGTGGCGTGGGAGTGTGGTGGTGTGGGAGTGTGGTGATATTGTGGTGTTGTGATGTGGGAGCGTGGTACTGTGGTGGGGTGGGAGTATGGCATTTTCGTGATAATTTTGGTACGACATTGTTAGGCAATATTTTGTAAACCATTGATAGTCCATAAGCGTGATATTAACAGACCTCTCTCTAATAAAAAAGTCTGACATTTATATGCCACATTTTGAGATCTCTCGATCTAGCAAATGTCGGCCTTACTTCATGATCATGTGAGGGTAGTCGCGAGCAGGGCATCAAACATACTATGATCCCTTTACAGATGTATAATTGTAATAATTATATGCATAGCTTTACTTCCCGATCTATACATAACCCATGTTTATGTTCGATCAGCTCCAATTTTATGCATCTGATATTACCATTATACATAAATTTAACTTGCTTAGCCAATTAGCCATCTCCATATTAAGAATAGATGTTTTTTACAGTAAAAAAAGATAGCCAAGACCCCAGCAGTCTACATACTACATTTGACAGTGTGTTTACTGACAGCACCATGTCACGTGTATTGTTCGTACGCATATGATATCGTAATTTTGTCTGTTTGTATGTACCTAGAGTGAACAGTGACCATAAAAACAACTAATCACATATGAATATGCTCTATAATTCACCAAGGCCATTATTTATACCAATTATGTTGGTGATAGATCTAATATTACATGGGATAAACAACTGTATTTTCATGTCGTCAAATCCAAAAAGACGTCACAACAATTATTGTTAACACTCAACTCTTCATATCTAGGCACTAAAGTTGGTGGCACGGTACGTCTAGTTAGTAGGAGGCATTTACTGAACGTGTTTACGGAAACGTCCAAGCGAGGAGTTGACAGGGGCAGATGTGACAGGAGTGCTCAAGTTAAATTTGTCGCAGGCCGGATTGGAAGGGTTGAAATATTCTGCTGTTCAAGCTTGATATTTTATAATTTTGGTTCAAACTCTAGCTGTAACTCTGTAAGACTGTTATTTGCTAATTTCAGGCTCACAGGTTACGCGATACCCGTCATGACCGACTCCGAACAAGACCGTTTCAACCTCTGTTATTGAATCATCAGATTTTATTCCATAGTTGCTAATTTCAGGCTCACAGGTGACGCGATACCCGTCATGAGCGACTCCGAACAAGACCGTTTCAACCTTTGTTATTGAATTATCAGATTTTATTCCATAGCTGTAAGACTGTTATTTGCTAATTTCAGGCTCGCAGGTTACGCCATACCCGTCATGGCCGACTCAGAACAAGACCGTTTCGAGCTGCAAAATTTTGAAAGCTATTTTCACATGGACGCGCGTTTGTGGCTGCGTCTACGTGTAGAGCTCATCAAGTCTATTGTGATGGACTGCAAGGCAATGGGTGATGTCGTCGGTGAGTACTTTATCTAAGACTTTTGCATTTTAAATTCCTAAAATCGTAAAATTAGCCAGTCTTACTAAGTTACATACTTTATGGACCTTACAGATACACCGAGAAGATATCCGTTTAATTGTAGAGTACCTACACCGTCATTCGCTATATATTTATGATAAAAATATAGTCACAAAAAAAAAAAAAAAAATGCCGGTCATCAGCTAGCTTCTCTGATCATATAGGAGTTTCGGTGCTTTATATTTATGACTTTGATTTCATTTTTGCAGTGAAGGAGTTCATTTCCCATCCTTTCTCCCTCCCTTCTCCATCTCCCATGTATCCTTCTCTCACACCCATCTCCCTAATCCACTCACTGTATCCCTCTCTCCTTATTTCTTTTCCCTCCTCCATGCTTTTCCTTCTCCTTCTCGCCCTTCATCTCTCATCCACCTTCATATTCATGCCCAATCGATCTCTGCGCTCGCACACCATCCCTCTCTCTACCTGATCACTTCTATAGAGGGGTTTTCCATAGCTACTTCATTCAGCGTCCCATCTCATGACAAGCTGTTTCTGTCACTCCTCTTCGACTGATGTCCTACATACAAAGGTGGCTTGGGACGGTACGAATCTGTCAGCTCACAAATTTGAGAACTATCTAAGTTTGTTGTATGTATTTGAAGCAATTGTTGCCCTTGCATCGTTCTTTTAATTTCTTATGCATGACCTAATCTGCCTAAGTATTTGATATGATTGTTTGCCGTATGTCATTTAATCCAGGCTCCCATGAAAAGTAACGAGGACAGTAGGGGATGGGAGGCAGTACATCGATTACCTCTTTGATCTCACCCCTCACACTCCCTCTGTCTCTCACCTCTCTCTCTCTCTCTATGTTAACTCTTTTCCCCTCTTCCCTCCTCTCTCTCCTCTAAGACCTTTTCCACAATCCCTATTTCAGGTTCCCATGACAAAGTAACGAGGACAGTGGGTGATGGGAGGCAGTACATAGATGAAGGCTTGGAAGAGGCGAGAGTCACTGACGACGTGCTCTCACTCGTCGACTTACTCACTCAGCTCGTTCTCCTCAACATCTCTGATGGGAAGGATCTATCCACCAACATCTCAGTTCTTAAGGTATGTCCAGTTAGAGTATGTTATCCAGTTACTAATTGTTGGAAGGTATTGTTATAGGCCTAAAACACTACAGCAATGGGTGACAGAAAATCGTGTAAATTTTTGTTTAGACTTTTTGCCAAAAATGTAAATTTGGTATAGAAATAGCTCACTGGTACACTCGCAATTTGCCCTCTATATTGCACAGTATGACATTATATTTGGAGCAAAACCACCGGCATCCCTAATGTGTTGTCTGTCAAAACCTCATCCATGTTTGTATGCTTGAAATTGTCCAGAACCATTATACCCAATGAAAATCCACCCACGACAAACGTCTATTCCTGACACATGGATATCAAAATTATAATAATTGGTCACTTATCAGCCGAGAGATAGCCATTTTAATATAGGTAGGTGAAATACATTTTTACGGAAAATGTGTCTGTTGTGTAAGTCTTATGACCATTACTATTCATTTTTTTGGAAATGTTTTGTGTAATATTTCACATTGTCAAAAAGTCAGGTGTGATTTACAAATTAGGATTATTAAAGGATGCTGTGTGGCTATAAAAACAAACTCAAGAAGAATCCTGCTATTCAACTATTGTCCTTTAATATTCATCAAACCATGCCGTTTTGTTCCCAGACATGCCTGCGGAAGTTGTCTAGCCTACCCTGTCAATCCCTTAAAACACGACGCCTCAAATCTGACTTGACCATGATGTTACTCGACCTTGAACTAGCGACCAACACCCCCCATGATGAAAGCCATGGTGGTTACCTAGAGGTGCATACAGACATCCTTCAGCAGGTAAAATAAGTTTAAAGTATGTTGGTATGTTGATCTATCAACACACTGTCCAATCTTGGAAAAGTTTCCACTACAAGTAGTGGCAGATTCAGTAGCAAATATGTCCCTGTATTTCCAGCCTAACTTAACCATGATGTTACTGGAATTCTCTAACTATAACTATCAAACTGCTGAAAAAAAGACAGAAATTACTTTGATTTCTAGTGGTCTACCACATAATTATGACATCAAAACTGTATAGATGTGCGCTGTTATTCGGTGTAAGATTTCAGAACCGAGGTGTCTGTAAGTTGCTGGATTTACATAGATTTCCACAACAATTAACGATCTTTGAGTCCAAGTAGTTTTCTATTATAATGGGGATAGTATAATGTAAAACTATTGACTGATATGAAACAGGCATTCAAAATTACACTCTTCACGCTCACCACAGATACAAGAAATAGGAATGTCCGTGATGCGCTGCCAACCCGTCGGTTCCCAACCAGAGCATGCGACGCCTCAAAACCCAGTCACATCTACCTGATACAGTTGTCAACCCGCCACCACACCACCACACAACCACCACACCTCGCTGCGTCCACACTCCTACCACACCACCACTATACCACACAGCCACCAAAACCACACATCCACCACACAGCTACCGAAACTACACTGCAACCCCGCCACACCACAACACCCCTACCACACCGTCACCACACCGCCACGGCACCACAGCCATACCCCCTGCGCATACACAACCACCACCACACCGTGCACCACCACACTGCAGCCACACCCTACCGCCTCCACACCACACTGTCAAAACCCTGTCACTTCTACTACCAGCTTTATACCAGCTACATGATACTTACAATGCCCCCTCTCCCTACCAATCACACTCTACCGCTCTCCACAGATACAAGAAATAGGGATATCTGTGGTTCGTCGCCAAACAGTCGGGTCCCAACCAGAACACGCTATGCCCCAACACCATGCAACATCTACCTGGTACCCTTAACTGACACTTGAGTTTTGACATCCATCTCCACTAAAACTCGACAAGTAAAGCCTCATTCTACGCTTTTGGATGTCTCCCTATCCAAGCATGTCTACGTCATTATGTCACATTCATGTGTATGCCTTCACACACAGATACAAGAAATTGGCATGTCCGTGGTGCGCCGCCAACCAGTCGGGTCCCAGCCAGAGCATGCGACTCCCCAAAACCCTGTCAGCAACATCTACCTGGAACAACTTTCCCAACTGGTCAAGGTCAAACTGCGACTCGGTCACTCCATCGCCAGCAACACCTCCAAGTTCAACCTCGAAATGTAAGTCTTTTGAACATTTCTTATTAATATTTTGTTAAATTGCTTAAAGATTATAACATTGTTGCATGTGGAGAAGTACTCTCGGTCTGTAAGGCTGAGCAATGCTTCTCTTTCTTTTCTAACGATCTTTGGATGGTTTGCATCCCTTATAGGGAGTTTTTGGCCATCTTTGACCACCTGTAAATTAACTAAACTAGGTAAACCATGGCCTATCTTGTACACTCAAACTTAAATATTTGAACCCTGGTACAACTTATGCAAAAGTGGTCAAGGTCAAACTATGTCTCAGTCACTCCATCGCCAGCAACACCCCAAAGATCAACCTCGAAATGTTAGTGTGTTTTTACTTTTGTTACATAGCTTATATAATGTGATATAGGCAAAGCCTACGAAGCATGCATGTCCCACTCCACTGCACTTGTACTGTACGCTGCTGCATTAACCAATTTTTGTTTACAAATTAATTAAAACATTCAATCATCTATGCTTACCTGGGTAAGTCTACCACATATTTAGTAGTAATGTAAATATCAAAATAAGGATATCATAAACAAGCAGCCTTTAAAAAAGGCTTGAAGGAGCGTACACAGAGCGTTTCCGAAAAAACCCCAAGAAAAAACCAGGGCAGGACGACACATGGTCATTGGTCATATGAAGTCTAGTCGTATACTACCAGTATCTTATACTGTAATTTTTGGTGCATACATTTCAAATGACTGTCATTTAGACTATTCTTGTTCTATTTTCACAAAATTTTAATTTTTGGAAAGAGGAACATCTACCCTACACTTTAATGCTGTACACATTTACCTTCTGCATCTGTAGTAAAATGTGATGTACTTCAATGTCTTTAGTGGACACATTTTTTTAATCACCCTGTATATATGATTATTTGTATAATAACTGTATAAAATTTTCTCTACAGTCATACAGATCATTTATCGGTGCATTTCCTGACAAAACAATGTGTAGGCTAAATGGAAAATAATTTTTGTCTGGCGCTAAGATGTAGGAAATAAGAGTAGAAAAGATTACCTTATTACGATTTTTATATATTTTATTGATAAACTATTGTAAAATAGTATACAATATTAACATTAACGTATTTATCTAGCCTAAAATATTATTATTTACAATTTATGTACAAAATCAATACAGTAGGCCTACAAAAGAAGTAGTTCAATTGAGTCTGAAAACGAAAAGGCAATTGTAAACTGTAGTTAATGTCCGTAGTGCTTCCATATCTATAGCGACTAAGGAGGACCACCCATTTTGCAGAATGTATATAAATGGTTGTTATTCAGTA
>WNLI01127632.1:0-10278 GCA_025802215.1 Wirenia argentea
CCGAAGTTCGGCCGGGGCCGAATCCCCGGCCGGGGCCGAACTTCGGCCGAATTTCCACAAAATTCGGCCGAACCGAAGATTCGGCCAAAGAGCCGAAGTTCGGCCGAGGCCGGATCCGGGGCCGAACCCCCGGTCGAGCACTACATCCGACTGTGCTACACTCTGTTTGTTAGCTAGGAAATGAACCTGTGCCATGTGCATTCGCTCAATTGGGCTTGAGGAATGTCAGGGTGGGATGAAAAATGAAATACGTATATCATACATTATTTCAGCTTGACCCCACTTACTCATTGGTAGTGGTACTGCCCAAGACTATATTTGTTTATCTTAAATTGTTGAGATTAATAAAAATGCTAAATATTATTAAATTGAGTGTGAAAAGATAAGACTACTGGTATACGATAACATAAAAAAAATTATATTTCTAAAAGTGATATTTGGTTACAATGACCTGTTTCACTTTTTTAGCTCTACTCGAGCTACATTTAATTAGCAAACAGAAAGACAAAAGGAAGCTAAAATTTGTGATCATGTGATGTATTAATCATACATTTACAGGATGACCCACTGGAAGAAGACATATACCCGCTTATGTTGGTGGATGAGAACGTGAGTGGGACGTGTCTCAACACCCGTGGGTCCTGCTCCACCTACCACACTCGGGAGGATGTGACTTTTAGTGTCAAGGGGGATAATCTACTCTTCATGACTCTCGATGATGTAACACAAAAGTGAGATATTTTATAAGATCATTTTATTATTAATTTATTATTTATAGAGCTTGGCTTTAGTTAAAGATTACCCTAACTAATATATGCAAATCTTGATGACCGCTGTCATGCTCAGTCCTGATTGCTCCACCTACTACACTCGGGAGGATGTGACTTTCAGTGTCAAGGGGGATAATTTACTCTTCATGACACTCGATGATGTCACACAAAAGTGAGTGTCTCTTTACTCGCTGTAAGATTTAGATTCTAGATATTAGAGGACTTAAGAAGTACATACAGTGACACGTGTATTCCGTCGTGTAACACATACTTGAATCTACCCCATGGGAATGTGTATGAGACAAAATTGACCAATTGCGTAACTACTTATATGACATACTGTCACTATTGTAAATTTGTAACCAATCTCGATTATGTAATAACAGCTGGATGTATTCTTCATTGCTGAATACGATCACACAGAGTCAGAGAGGCGAGAGAGTCCCATCGCTGCAGCGCTGGTGTGGAAATTTTGTGGAATCCCGTAGATAGCCCTATATTGGCTGAATGTTTTCCATCTTCCATGCCTCAGACATAGCTCAGCTGAGCAAAATTCCTATAAAAGCTACCGAGTACCCAGTTCCCAGATTAAAATGTCATTTGTCGTTTCGCTTTCAGTTTTGAATAACACTATTCACTATTCAGCCCAACCCTACAGTAAAGGACCCATGTAGCATGTACATAACGATACCAAGTCCAGGGCGCGAAAATTACCACAGGGGTATTTTGCTGTGTTGCCCTCTGATCAGGTCAAATCCATAAGGCAACAGCGCAACACTTGCTGTGTGCCCTTGCTTGAAGTCAAACTCTAAAAATTACCAAAGTCGAGAAAACTTTCAATAAAAATTCTGCCATTGCATAATCTGTCTAAATAATCAGACGCGATTGTATAATAATAGCTTATAGTTTTGTCTAAAACTCGTAAACCAGGTGCTTGAAAATAAAATTGCCCTTGTAAATCACAGATGGGGAGATCGTCTGGTGATAGTGGCCTCCCAGCGTCTCCGAACCAACACCATCATGCGCACGTTTGAGACATGGTCGGCGCTCTCTGTACGTGTGTATGCAGTCTTGGAACGAATTGCCAGGTATGTACTAGTGAGGCCTACAGACTAGTACACCATGATAATGCTTTGGTAATTGGTAAATACTACTACTATATCAGGTGATAAATAATATACTGTAATTCCTCTTTTTACACCAGCTTTCTTTTGCTTCAGCAGTGGATGGCACAGCCAGATCCCACATAGCTTTTACACAGCGCTAGTTTAGCGCAAAAATATACAATTACAATTCGCTCACACCCCAAAAAATCTTCGAAACATGGAAAGATTGAGTGATTGATTGATTACCTAATTGAATGATTGATTGATTGATGACTGACTAATTGGCTGAATGATTGAACAAGTGACTGACTGATTGATTGATCCCAATTTCAGGTCACGATACACTGGTGAGATCACGTATGGCCATGCTCCCATCACAGAAGTAACCCATGAATGTTTCAATGCAAAACCCAGTGGTTGAATTATTGACTGTATGAACGAGTGATTGAATGATTGATTGAATGCTTGATTGATTGATTCAATTTGATTGATTCAATTTAATCATTTGAGTCATTGATTGATTGACTGATTGATTGATTGATGGACTGATTGATTGATTGATTGATTGAGTGATCCCAATTCCAGATCACGCTACACCGGAGAGATCACATATGGCCACGGTCCTGTCGCTGGCCTCACCCAATGTCTCAATGCCAAACCAAAGGAAATGTTTTACATCGCGAAGAAACTCGTGCAAATGGGACTCATCATGAAACAGGTGGGTTATGATAAATTCATGTTACCGTATCCCATTTTAAAGAAATGTACGTAATTGGAAAACATTTGCGCATGCATGGTCTAGCGCACTAACCTATGTGGCAGAATTAGAAACTTGGGAAACTTAACAGGAGCAGGTGCTTTGCAGAAATTAGGTGTCGTGGTCTCACAGTGTTATTGTTAGACCACCGTCTTATCTCGAAAAAAAGTTTATTCCGTTGATCCGGTGAACGTATGTATATAATATGTACCTGCTGAATGACCTCCTTCCCTATTGCAACCGTGTTGCATGTAAGCGAAATTCCGTAAGGAATCGTGGGCACGATGTTTGTGAGATTGTGATTCACGGTCTACAATGGACGAGTTGTCTCGGTCGATTACATGGTTCAATTTTAGCAAGTGGTTTGGGCGAGAGAGTCATTCAACTGTCAGTCAGATGCAGCATAATTCCCACCAAATCACCTCCCTTTGACAGGAATATTACTACGCTGCACTGTGAACTGGGTCTACACTCTACTGATGAAGATGAGCGACGATCAATCGTCGATCATTAAAAATCATATAACTTAGGTAGGACCTAGTGTAACTATAATTGTTTTGTGTGATTGTGGTAATCATGTCTCATGAAATTATTTCACAATAACATAGTTGATGTTTTACAGCGTACATATGTACCAGCAGCAGTGTCCTTCAAGGCAACCCTACTCCTCCATCTCAAACGGTTCTACGTACCCAGTATCACCCTGGTGCAAGCGCGTCTGTTGGCCATTAGTCAGTTCCTAGAGTGTCAACCTGACAAAATTGCCACCTACTACATGATTCGACAGGCTATGGTGAGTTAACAGTGTTATAGGTCCAGTGACACCATACCTAACGCCCTAGCACACATACATTTAAAATAAATACAGCCAATTTGAAGTGAGCTCCAAGTATTCCTATAGTTGATACATGAGGACATGACCTACAATCTCTGTCCCAAAAGTGAGATTTACGCGGTTTCGTTCCTTGAATAAAAAACGCGCGAAATTATGTATGTCACGAATTACCATGGACACAATATAAAGAAATGGGATTTTTACCAGATTCACGAACGTTTTATTTTCATGGATCAATTTAAGTACGTCATTTTATGCCATTTAATTTTGTTAGGTCCGATTTACCCATAATTTGGTGTCCGTGGAACTTTAAGACAAAATAGTCATTTGGGTAACTGATACGATTTACTGTGGCGGCTTCTAGTCAGATAGTTAGTTTATAGGATGGAGAGGTTTTTACACATCATCGCGCAAGTCACATTTGTCACCTCAGGTCTAGTTAGTGGTAGACTGGTTACATCGACAAAGCAGGAATCCCCCAACCCCTAGACAGGCACACTAGTGAGTGTCAGTACCTGTGTCAGTTGCAACCGTTAGCTAACAGTGTAATGGTTAGACTCGAGCGTCCGCCTGTCAGAGGCCTGGGTTCGAGGCCGTTTATACTTGGAGCGATTTTTCCCGGGCTTACTACACGCATTTGAGACACTTGTATTAATTTTGTTATATAGCCTACACAGCACAGGATTCCGCCAACACTATCATGGTAGTGGATGAAACGTCACTAGTAGTAAGTAAAACTTGGTTGTGTAAAAAATAACTAAATTAGAATAACTATCATGTCCATAAAGACTCCTCCACATCAATTTGTTGGAGAAACCGGAGAACTCCGAAAGACCACAGTACGTGGACGGGATATTTTCCATGCATATTACATAATTCTAAGACGGCGAAAAGAACCCAACAGAATTCCTACTAGCAATTCAGGAAAAAATGGAAGCTGTTAGAAGTGTAGAATTTTCTTTAAAAAAATGTTTTTGTGCTATTAGCCTCATGTTTGGGTAATTGTATTACGCGAATATATGAAAATTAACAGATGTGGCGATAAATATGTTATATACAACATAGTTGTCAATTTTCACACTGTAAGATGCTACGTTGTTTACTATGTCTGTAAGACAATCTATCATACAACTTTGTTGAAATATACACCGCTATGATTAGGCCTATTGTCATTACAGCCTGATGTAGCGATCAAGAAGCTACGTGAATCCATGCCAGAGTACAAACATTATGTCACTCTCATCAAGGTTTATGTCAATGATGATGGAGTGAAAGAGGAACTCGTCAGTAAAAAGTTAGTCTCTAATGGGGTACATCTACCGTATTTTGTACCGATTATCTCCCTTTGCCACCAATCCCCATAACAGGTAATTTTGACCTACAGAAAATATTCTGTCAGTCTGACACGGATTGACAGGTGACTCTGCAAAAAATTGCACCTTCGAAGCTGTAGATAAAAATGAGCATTTATAGTCATAAATATACCACCTAAATTTTGAAGTCGAAATGTTGTATCTTCAGACAAAATAACTGATTATGCATGGAAAAATCTCATAGAAGCTCACAAAACATTCTATCTATTTTCTTAAATGATTGGATGAATTGAGCAATGGTTATCTCCTTTTGATAGAATGTGAAACAGCTCTAGATGTACAGTTTTGTTATATAATGTCATTTTGACAAACTATTGAGCTGTAACATTTTCATTCGCGAGCGAGTCTGACAGATGATAACTAAATTCATGACATGCCGTAAAAATGCAACTATCTTCTTTCTTGTTCGGAACGGGATATTGTAATTTCAGACATTGCAATATAGAAAAATATAGAAATCTAAAAAAAATTCCTCTTTCCAACTAAAAGAAGTTATGATTGCATGAGAAATACAGACATTTCTACCATATATCTGCCAGTAATTTTTATGACGTTATCACACAGAACCATAAACCGTGCAGTGGGGGCGCTCAAACTGATCAAACCCTACAACCCTTATGTGACTGAGGATGAGGAAGGGGATGCTTTACGATCGTATGAGAAATATTTCCAGCATATATATATGACGTTATTACTCAGAACTTATGTTCACATTCAATGCGCTCTACAATTGTGGACCCAAATACCTAAATGAAGTGATTGAATTCTACACACCTCACGGTCTCTATGTTCTGCTGATAGGAACTCAGTGTTGTTTGATAACATCGGACCATAGATGCTTCTCGAGTTACGCCCCAAAAGCATGGAACAATTTGCCAATTTCACTGTATTCAACCAATTCAAGTCAAGTCTGAAAACATTTCTGTTCCGTAGAGTTTATTCACCCTGAACTGTAATTAGCACACCTGAGAGAAACTATTTGATATCTGTGCTTAAACCCTGTACACATTACATTACATTACAGAACAAAAAACCGTGCCGTCGGGGCCCTCAAACTGATCAAACCCTACAACCCTTACGTGACTGAGGAGGATGGGGATGAGGAGGGAGATGAAGAGGAAGGAGGTGGGAAGGATGAAGGCCACGTACGACGTGAGTTACATTTTCTTATCTCAAAGTTCTATATTACTTGGCTCAGAGAATTGCCAATAGAACTTTAACTCGCATACGATTATATATATATATATATTTAAAGTTCTATATTACACTACCAAATTACTGTCATACACCTTGACAGTTTCCATGGTTTCTGACCATCATTTTTATATGACATGCTGAGCTTTTGTCATTCGCCAGCATCCTGAGTATGTCGTCCGCATCAACCACGTCGTCATTGCAAATATTCCCCAACAAAATCTTATTTGACTTCAAATTTTCTCTGAGGCAACGTGGCCTTGGGATCATCTGAACCAAATTTGTGGTCATGGAGTGGTTCAAAAAATATTCAATCAAGTTCTTCAAATCGTCAAAATCTGCTGAAAGGGGCATTCTAAAAATTACATAATTTAACTCGCACAAAAATCAAAAAATACTAAAACCTACAACCCTTATGTGACTGAGGAGGATGGAGATGAGGAGGGAGATGAAGAGGAAGGAGGTGGGAAGGACGAAGGCCACGTACGACGTGAGTTACTTAATACAGTGTTTCAAAGTTATACAGGGTGATCATAATTAAAGTCTGAACTCATTCTGGGTCCACATTGTGTACATAGGTTGCCATGGAAGTATTATTCAAATTAAGTTATAGACGCATTTTCCAATGCGGAAAATGATGGCCAAAGCAAACTACATATCACATCTATACATTATAGCCTATAAACAAATAGTGAACATTAACAATGGCTTTGCTATTTATCAAGAAAGTTGCGAAATGCAGATCTTGTGGATGGTGTCAATGTTTACCTTTAATTTTGATCGCTGAACTTGTTTGATTTAAGACGTCACATAATTATGTCTGTTAGGTAATAGCAAATGGAATTTTCACGTCACTGATTCATGACAACGATCTTGAAGTTAGGTTGCCCACAATGCCATTTTCGATTAACTTCATGTGAGTATATTGGAAGCTATATGATGAAAATAGCGTTTGAGCCACCCTGTTCAGCACAGTTTGGACATTATCCCAAAAAATTGGCACTGTAAACAATATATAAATACCAACCTATCGCGCACAAACTATTTGTCAAATTCCAATGTTCCAAACTTCATGTGCCATCAACTGGTGGAGCCCAACGAGAGAATCTCTATGAGGTGTACATTCGATGATTTCCTGATTGAGACTTCATGGTGATATACTGGGAAACCCTCAAAAGGAAATTCCCTTATGGGAATTTCCACGAGGGAATCCCTTCAAGGTGTACAGATTGGGGATTTCTTGATTGAGATTTCATGGTGTTTGCTTGGTTTTAACCCGTTAAAACCAAGGCTACGTAACTTCGCCAAATCACGTAGACAGATGATTCCAAATGGTGGAATGGTACGGTAACTGAAACTTGTCAAGATTTTTATAGTTTTTAGTTTTTAGAGTTGACTTCAAGCCATGGCACACACACCAAATGTTGCCTTATGGATTTTACTTAATCAAGGCCAATGGAAAAGGTGATTCCAGGTTTCTATATCGGTCAATGAAAAAGGGACAATGAATTTGATGGGGCCTAATAGATTAAGTTATAGTCTAGTGACTAAATCTGAAGTTCGACAGTGCAGACAATAATTTAGTTTCTAAAGTAGGTAGCCTAGTAACCAGTCTAAATTATAATTATAACAATCCAACTGTTACGATTTATGATTCCACAAATTTATATAAAATAATTATTATATTAACAGTACCCGTATGTAGGAGATAAATGATATGCGTCGGGTAACATAGTTTAATACGTCTAGTCGGAACGGAAATCATAACAGTTTTCACAATTTAGTAATTTGACAGACATACCTGTAGAGATATTGAGATAATTAATAATTATCACAATTTGATAATAATAGCTGATAAACATTGATAAGCCAATATAAGGATGTCACATTGTCACTGGTTGAATGTATCATGACTATGTCCAATTATTGTTCAAATTCAGACAAATTATAAAATCATTGGTAGACAAAAGATTTCAAAATATCGATGGTAGGAAAAAATTGGACAACCAAATTTGTTGGGGCAACCTCATTTGAAGAACGAGCCCTCTGAAGATTTTTTTTACGATAGGATGGCCCCGGAACCTAATTACTGCTACAGAAAATCGTCAAATTATTATGTACACCATTTTATTAGTGTACCGGTAAGAAATACCCAGAATACCGTGCTCTTTCGTTCCCATTGGAAAACACTTGGCTATCGCATTAATATGTTCTCTACTTCTATGGTGTGGATCATTACGGAATAATATTATTTGTGCTAAAGGGATGTAACTTTCAAAAGTCTCATCAATACTATATGGAGTAATGTCCCTTGTGTAAAACTGGGTAAAATCATTGATGCCTTCATTACGTAATAATATTTGAGCTGGAGGAACGTAACCTTCAAAATCTCATCAATATGTTCTTTATAACTGTCTACTGTATAGTATGGATGGTTACGGAATAATAATATTTGTGCTAAAGGGATGTAACTATCAAGTCTCATCAATACCATATGGAGTAATGTCCCTTGTGTAATCCTGGATAAATTCATTGATCCCTTCATTACGAAATAATATTTCCGCAGAAGGGACGTAACATTCACAATCCCATCAATATCCAATGCTATATGGAGTAATGTCCCATGTGTAATACACGATCAATGATATTACGCCGACGCACAGAGGTCAGTGCTACTAGATTCGCTTCGTTATTACTTATTATGCTCTGCTCTGGAGTATACTGCCAAAATTACTGACACATTGTTATGGATCTAAGAGGCCCATTAGTCCTCAAAATGTTCAGATGACAATTTTAAACTGCCCGTCACTAGAGAAGAAACAAGATATCAGAGAAGAAACAAGATATCTTGAGGTCAGATAAATAAAGCAAAAGAAGTCAAATGTGACGTCGCCAGATCACCAGATTTTTGCCAGATTCAATGTTAATGATAAAGTTTTAAACCACTCATCAAGACTCATCCTTCCGATCTTGCCAATTTTTACGATTTGAACATGTTAACATACTTGATCTCATGCTAGTGTCCTTAAGCATAGCATGTAACTACCCATAATTTTGTGAAACAGCAGTAGAAATGGGTATGATGAACTATGATCATTGTGTAGTGTATTATAGTCATCATATAATATGTACAGCAACCTAATTTACCGCAAGATTACATATTGACAGAAAACCACAGTACACACCACAGTCATGAACTGAACACCTTAATATTTAATCTTCGTATTGAGTAAATTAATACAGAGCGATATATGTTGACTCGGGGAGACTAGTACAAATCAATATCACATTCATGGGTCGTAGTTAATTACTTCCCCTTCCACATTCGCATATTTGAGTGTCGACCGAATGCTGGTGTAGTATTTGAATACAAGATTGGGACGGATTTCGTGCGTGGGTCAGGACCACTCACGGCACAGTGCACATGGTTCGGCTCAAAACTGGGCCAAAACAGTTTGTCCATCTCAGGATGCACACACTCCAACAGGTACACTCCCCGCCACATACACCCCACCCACGTGGTCACACCCCACCCACGTGCACACACACATTCCCTCCTCTCGCCATGCACATATGTATACCCCCCCGACCCACACACACCTCAACATGCACACACCGTGCCACGTACACAGCCAGACATGCACGCACGCAGCCACGCATAGAAATGCGACACACACATACAGTACACCCCACATCCTGCAACGTGCACATCCCGCCAGGCACACTACTCGTTAGGCACATGCTTCGCCAATCATACACCCCCCCCTGTCAGGCGTACACCACCAGGCACAGAGCCCATCAGCCACATGCCCCATCAGACACACAACGGCTCAAGCACATAACCCATCAGCCAAGCACGCCCCGCTACGCACATACCCCGACAGCCACAGAGGGAACCAACCTGTCAGGCTGAGCCAGATATGGGAGGAATGTACACATGAGGAATAGACGCGGAAGGGATGAACAGGGGATGGATGTAGTACACGGGAGGGATGAACACAGAAGGAATGTACACTGGAGGTTGCACACGAGAGGGATGTACACGGGAGGGATGCAAACAGGAGGGATACACATTACACATGGGAGGGATGCACACACGAGGGATACACATGGAAGGGATGCACACAGGAGGGATACAGATGGAAGGGATGCATACAGGAGGAATGCACATGGAAGGGATGCACACAGGAGGGATACAGATGGAAGGGATGCATACAGGAGGAATGCACATGGAAGGGATGCA
>WNLI01127743.1:0-16412 GCA_025802215.1 Wirenia argentea
AATGAGAACGGAGAGCAGAGAGCCAAGCAATGGACCAACCCAGTAGACGTAGTGGTAGGTCCAGTATTCTGTGGTGTTGGTAGAGACGCTACTATAATATAGTAGTAATAATGAACCTGTAAGAGATGGTACGACAGTACAGATAAGTAATAATGAACCTGTAAATGAGAACGGAGAGCAGAGAGCCAAGCAATGGACCAACCCAATAGACATAGATGTAGGTCCAATATTCTGTGGTGTTGGTAAAGATGCTACGACAGTACATACAACTAATAAAGAACCTGTAAATTAGAGTGGAGAGCAGAGAGCTGTGGTTTGTGTGGAGACCTGTACTACAACCGTATACACATAACTAATAATGAACCTGTAAATTAGAACGGAGAGCAGGGTCCCAAGCAACGGACCAACCCAGTAGACGTGGTAGGTCCAGTATGCTGCGGTGTGTTTACACATAAGGTGCAAACTTAAATCAGATGTCACCAACGGTAGAGTTTTACCATGCTAGAGACCTCTGTGTGTAATACCTGCACGAGTAGCACAGCCATGTGTTTAGAGATGCTACGACAGTACAGTAGTAATAATGAACCTGTAACAGATGCTACGACAGTACAGTAGTAATAATGAACCTGTAAATGAGAACGGAGAGCAGAGAGCCAAGCAATGGACCAACCCAGTAGACGTAGTGGTAGGTCCAGTATTCTGTGGTGTGGGTGGAGATCGCTACGGCGGGACCAAAACTGCGCGCCGGATTCATGGACGCTCCACTGATGGATCCTCTGTATTGATGCAAAAAAAATTTACTTTATAACATTAAAGAAATTCAAAAAAATTACTAAACAAATGTAAAATAAACTGGGCAAAATTTCACGAACAAAAATAAGGTGGATTGTGAAAAATCTATGATCAGAAAAAAAAACTTGTTATAACCCGGGGTGATGTACCTTGTTATGGGTAGCAGGGTGGTAACCTCATCAAAGGAGGCAGGAGGAAATTCCTACCCTGTGCTTGTCTCATTAGTAGTGGGCTCATGGTGTAGTGGTCAGCACGCCGGTTTCTGTCAACCGATGGGCACGTCGGCTGCGGGTTCGCGTCTAGGTTGCGACCATTCAACAGGCATTTTTCAGGGGCTCACATTTGCAAGATTCCTGCATGGCAACATGGACAGATTCTGAAAGTGCGGTATATAAATGCACATTGCACACGTATTTTTATTAGTATGTCGGGTTAATACTGCTTAAGGGACTAAGAGGTTTGTTCTATGACTAGACGTCCCCTCATCGGCAAGTGACCCGATTCTCCATAAATCATAGGATATTAGGTGTCGCCTAGATCATGATTGTGGCATTAGAACGATATGCCTGGGGAGAAGGTCATTGTTGCAGCTTAACATTAAGTTAAACTAACATAAACTGAACTGAAAACAGTAGCATAGTCATCAATTATCTCTAGTAAACTAACCCAGCGAGAATGCCGACAGTGACCGAGAGCCCGATGGCAATGGGTGCGAGTTTGTTCAGGTCGGTATCTACGGCTGTCATAAGTACCACGAGTACGAGTATCGATGTAAGGAGCATTTCACATAGGATCGCTTGTCCCGGGCTCATTCCATTCATTATATTCTGGGCCCCACCTGAGATTGCGTTGTACTGTTCGGCTGGTAGCACACCCTACACACAAAAGTAACACACAATTATATTATATCTAACATTTTGAACTCGATTTATGTAGGCTGGGTTCACTTCACTGATGCCGTGATTATGGCTGCGGTGTCAGTATTTATACATCCTGCATAAGAAGGCCTATGGCGTTGTGTTTTTCATCACTGTATCACAAGTACGAGATTCGACATGAGGAGCATTTCATATAATGGCCTAGCCAGGGCTCACTGTGGCTATTATATCCTGGGCTTCACCTCCGATTGCGTTGTATAATGTATGGTACATGTCTGCTCTCTGCTGGTAATACACCCTGGGAACGTAAGAGTATGTTAAGCTTGTACTCGAGACTATAGCTACAACACAGACAATGATTTGGACAAAGATAAATACATTTTAGCTGATCATTGATTAATTTGTGTTTAAACAAGTCTATGCTAAATACAAAATTAAAATCAATGATTGAATTTATGTACCACACTTTACGTTACCGATACACCGAGTTTTATTCATCGAATGTCGATGTTTCCGGGCCGAGCCGCCATTACTAGCCTGGTGGTGTTGTAATGGACTGCATTATACTACCGTGCTATTGGGGGGATAGGTCAGTTGATGCATGTTGTGGATGGGTCGAAGTACGCTCGATGCTTAGCTTGAAAGTTTTCCCGATTGACATTTGGCGGATCGAAATGCAGCATCACTAATGTATGTCGCAGTTTACATTTTACTTGCAGTGAGATCCTGAAATCGATTCTCAAGCAGGGAGCAATACATTGTACTTTGGTGTGTAATTATTGTTGTGTTATGTTATGTATATGTGGCTTAATAGCACAATGGTCAGTAAACTCTCAATTGTGCTTTAACAATGATCTAGTAATCCTAGTAAAAAATACACACATAATTGTTAATACATACAATATATAGCCTAGCCTAGGTTAGGTATACAGATTAAAAATCTTTACACAATTTCCAAACATAAGAATATCAAGGATAAAAACATAATTATCACAGCACATAAGTACAAATTTAATCACACAGATTCAATCACAGAAATTTATCACCGATATTTAATTAAGCACAATATAATATATTGAAATTATCGCGTAGTTCAGAGATCGTATGTGGTCCAAATCATGTGGGTTTTCAAACCCGACTTGAACGCCGAGAGTGTTGAAGCTGACCGCAGAGAGAATGGAAGTTTATTCCATAGAACTTTGAGGACCATGTGACGAGAAGCAGCAGCGGTTGGACGTCACAAGGCGACGTGGATTAGATGCAGCAAGAAAGGCGTCTGCAGACCGAAGTCGTCGTGCTGGGGTGTAGAAGCTGATGAGTTCATTTATGTAGACTGGAGCAAGGTTGTGCAGAGCAAGATAGATGTAGAGAAGAGTTTTGTACTCAATTCGATCTTTAGTCGGTAGCCAGTGGAGCTGAATCATCCACGGAGTGGTATGGCTGAACTTTCCAGCTCGAACGATGATTCTGCACGCCATCTTCTGGATTTTGCGTAGACGTTCCACTGCTGATGAAGTCGTTCCAATCTGTAGCGAGTTGCAGTAGTCCATACGAGAGGTGGACTATGCACGCAGCAGCTTATTATGGTGTGAGTGACACAAAATCATAAAAAAATTATGACCCACTCATCAACACCCCCACATAGCCACTGCTCTGTTACCACACTACCCAACATTCATATGTTGCTGAAAATACTCTGCACTCTGTCCGTTACAACCGCTGAAGCAGAGCGTGTTTTCAGCAAGGTGGAACGAACCGCAATGGCAGCACGAGTGTTATATACCCGTGTTACCAAACTTATTTTGGTTAGTACAAATGTCTCCTTGCTAAACTTTTTGTACACTGTACAGGTATATATTTTCTCCAGGTCATTATGTATTATACAAGTTGTATTATGTCAATTATATGTTGAATCTGTTTCTATTGTGCCAGCTTTTTTTCCGGTACCGTACTGTATCCGCTATCCACGCCATTTAGATAGATGTAGACATAGAATAGATCATGATTTGAGTGTATGGATAATTATTGGTTTCAGACACTCATGCGACGGCAGCCAGTTACATTGATTATGATGATGGAGGGCGACGGAAGCGGAATTTGTAATCACTAGGGGCTCCGCCTCTTGCTTCCTACCCCCACCTCGTGCCTGATAATTTTACACTCGACTCGCGTCTACACTACATCTATCGATTAAAGTAAAACATATATCTGATTACTCCTTAGTTGTATACTTATTTTCACAATGGATTCAGATGGTAGGAGAAAGGTATATCACAGTCTGTAATTTGAATAGAATCCATAATCACGGTTAAGCACTACATTTACGCAGTCGCATTTACATTTACCCTCTACCATTTTCTGCTATTCAACTTTACGGTCTAATCAATTTCTGCTACTTGTCATTATTATGTCTACGGTCTTCCAATTTGTGTCATTGTTTTGTTCTCACATGATCCGACGGATGATCCGTCATGTAATTGTTCAAACGATCACGTGGTGGCTAGAGCACGGGTGCTGATTTTGCGAGCCGGGACCCAGGTACCATCGCCTCAATTTCCCGCGGGTACCCTCGCCTCGTGGTTTATCGCCAATTTGAACACATTATGACATATCAATACAAAAACTGCAAATTTTTTTATTTTATGAAATCAACAAACATTTTTCTCGACAAGCTAATATGACGTTAAAGCAATACTGAAATTATAATTCTTATTCACATTTATTGTTCACATTTAATATTCATTATTGCACATTTATATCTTTGAAATTAAAAGGAACCATATAATTATAATATGTAGACCTACTATATTTGTCTTCCGCATTATTAGCCTATATATTTTATTATTCGTTGATATTTACAGTTTTGTAATATTTATATATCTGACCAGGTTTTAGATTTCTACAATAAAAGCTCGCATTCTACGCTGAAAATACGCCTTCCGTCTTAAAAATCCTACTACATACCAGTGCCACCTATGACCATTCCTGACAATTAACCTGCACCCTTACATATATTCGTATAATCACTATAATGTGTACATGTAAAAAAACCTACACCACCCGACACACGTGGACCAACTATACCAGTCTACAGACTTCCAGTCCTACCTATCCGGCCACTGTACCTCACCTACCCACGCCCAAAGAGCCACCCCCGCCTAGGACATGTGTGAGGGGTACACCGACAGCATTGCGGCAGACACAGTTTGTACAGCTCAGGTTCTTTCCCAGGACACTTCACCTTGATCTTGATTGGCCGTCGTCTGTCTACCGACTTCTTGCATGTTCGTTTGCTCCGTCGACAGTTGCATGCATTACCATCATAGTCACTGAAAATGGATAATTGTAGGGCTTATGAAAAAACATTTATAAAATCAGAGTGAAATTTACGGGGGTTACTACTATTACTATGTACTACACATTTGACATGCCTTCTCCCTATCAATAGGGGTCAAGACTTAGTAGTGAGTCGGCGCAAGGTGCATTTTATGGGTCAGACTCAGATGCTCTTCCTGATAAATATTCAATTTTATGCAAATCAATGTCAAAGACAAACAATCTTGAGGCAATTACTGTATATGCATAATGCATGATCTCGTTAATATCACAGAGCACTGTCAGGACTCAGGTAAGCGTTGTTGGCGCTTGATGCTATACCAGTATTCCTGGTACTACTGTATTTTGTACATGTCACTATAAAATGGTGGCTAAGCATGTTTCTATGCACTCTTATGAAGTCTGTACTCTGTAATACATAAAGTACATACCCACAGTCAGCAAACTTGACATCGACCCCATCCTCACACAATACCTGACAACACTGACACCTCAGTCGCTGCCACCAACGTTGGCACACCTTCACTGATGTTAGTTCTGTCATATCGGGCATGCACGGTCTTCCTTGGCTTTTTGTCACGGCGCACGACCTGCGTGTGTAATTGTATGTTCACAAATCATGATGTGATCAAATTTTCACACAATTTTCAAGTGTTACTGTTAGAACTAACGCTATTAGTCATTCTCAATCTAATAAACCCGCTAATTTCCATAACCAGTTGTCACTAAATAATTCCAGTTCACCAAAAGTGACTATTTTTTCTATATTTCTGCTCTCTGTGAAGTGGTAGGCCTACTGCAAATCCTCTATTATTTCATCGAACTACAGTAAATAAATTATGAAACTGTTGTAAATTATCGAGTTGCAGAAACCATTCCATGGTGGCTCAGCTCGTATTGATGCCTCCTTCATAGAATTGATTCGGCAGCAGCTCAATGGACATCTGCCTACTATCTGCAGACAGCCGCAGCCCCCAAGGTCAAGAGCCACACACCCCTCCCCAAGATCCTATCCCGGACACGCTTAGGCAGATGCTCAGTGGATGCACAGTCCACACTCATCGTAACATGTGTGGCTACCAATGTTGACTTTGTTAAACTATCTCTCCCATAGAAGTCCGGTTAGATCTATCCAGGACACTCTCGGTCCTAACATGATCCGGGATTGATCCCGTCAACTGATGCAATGCGATGACTTTGTAACACATCACTCATTCATATACTAGTAGTACACGGGTGATTCGTCATGTCTCCGTTCCTTACGTGTTAGAAAAAATTGCAACAACAACGACCAGATATTGCTTGCACCCAGAAGATCCTACCAGGAGTCCAGCCATCCACATGACTGAGAAGACCGGTTAATACGTGCTTGCACGTCACTCTTGAGTCTCGATAGATGCATGATTTACATATATAATATTTATGTATAATTTATCTTCGATGATCCATGGGGCATTGTTATCTGACTTTTTATAGATTTCTTCTAAATAAGAATTGTTTACAAAAATACTTTGTATTATTCTCGTATACTACTATACTATATTACTAATTAATATGTGAGAGGTTTTTATGCTTTATCATGCAGTCCACATTGGGCCCATTGTGAAACACTCAAACTACATTACCTACTTTGGCCAACAATATACTTACCCCTGCGTGTAGTCGGGACAGCCTCTGCTAGCATGGCCAGCTGGCACCACCGCCACACTACCAATGTCACAGTTCAGGTCAGACTTCTTCAATGGGTAGAAGACGGAACATCCAAGTGGAAGTGGTGGAAGGCGCGGAGGTGGTGGGCGGGTCACTACCGGTCGGCGCGGCGGACGATACGCGCGGGTTGGGGCTGGCCGTCGTATTATCCTTTGACGTGCCTTGACGTGTGCAACCGCGAGCAACACGAGAAGGCACAGCTCGACGATCCTCTGCAGCATAAGCATGAGACTGGCTTACTTAGTGGCACCGTGGATGGTTGGAAAAATTTGCAATTCAATCATTTCAATGTGGTGGGTTTGCTTTGACAAAAAAAGTTTGCAATAGGAATTAAATATGTATTAAAAACTTCTCTATAGTATTACTTAATTATATTATAATTATTGTTTGGTGAAAGACAGTGTAACAGTTTTTACATGGTGTTTAATTTAATTGAATAATATTATGTACAGTATTCAGTTCACTTACCACTTTCATCTTCTAGTCGGTTTATGATTCACAACTAAAATTATAAATGTGTTTTTGACAAACAGTATTTGTTTGCCACGATAAAGTGATGACAGCGCTTTTACGAACAGCTAGCTATTAGCGACTTTACCGTACCCTTTTCTACTAAGAGATGAACATTGAATGAACAAATTAAAGATGCATACTAGATATAGTTACAGCCTTGGGCTATGTTTTAACGTGGATGGCATGCCATTATTTGCCATATTATTGACAATTTAACACACATATCTATTCTAGGATATATACGAATTAGGCCCCTATAATAAATCACAACCCACATTAGCCTACATATTATAATAAAAGCTTTTATTGAGGCGAGATCTTGATGGACCATGGCCGTATGAAGCCATCAGCTCTCCATAACTTGGATGACCGATGTTAGAGTGTGTTTACTCAGTCGGAACATTAATTCAATCTTGACCGTCGATTTTTGACCATTTATAATGTAATATACATCTGCATTTATACGCAGCAAATTCACGTTTGTACATTTCTACATTCACAGATATCTCAAATGCGTTTGGAAGAACTCCGGAGAGTACATGTTTTCTAGACTTCGAACCCACAACTACTTGCGACAGATGACAGTGCTATAATCACTAAACTGTGAACTCAAACGTTGTATAGTATAAATAATTGTATGGGTTTCAGGTTCGTTATTGGATACGCTATGGAGCAGATAGACGCTGAAGATAACAAAATGATGCAATCCGTCGATCATGCGCAGGACTTATTGAAGAACCTGAATGAATTCCGTGCATCTGGAACGTTTTGTGACTACACGATTGTGGCTGGAGCTGAACACATACTTGTACACAGAAACGTCATGGCTTCGTGCAGTGACTACTTCAGGGCTTTGACGACCTCTGATTGGAAGGAGAAGGATGAGAACGTCATACATCTCGATGCTTTAGACAGTCTAGGTGTGAAAGCAGTCATCGACTTTGCTTATACTGGTGAGATTCGACTGAACATGGAGAACTTTCGTTCTGTGGTACAGGCGGCGAATTATCTACAAGTAGAATCTTTACTGAATTTAGCTGAGGAGTTTTTGTGTTCTACATTGACTGGCGACAATTGCGCTGATCTTTTATGCTTGGCTGAATCTGTTAATTCTGTCCAAATGTGCAAAAAGGTGGTCACCTTTATGATAGAGAATATTTCTCAAATTTCAAAGAAACAATATACTTCACTGACTGCTGAACGACTTAAAGAATTGCTAGCTGAAGACCGACTGAAAGTGAAGTCTGAGGTTCTTCTTGTCTCTATTGTGAAAGATTGGATGGAGGTTAACAAATCAATTGATTTTGAAATTCCACAAGCTGTTGAAGAAAACGAAACTTGGACAACATTTTCTGATTTAATGCGCCTAATTCGTTGGCCGCTAATTGGCGATGTTGACATGTACGAAGAGATCGATACACAAATAATATGTTGCATGAATCAAATCAAACAATGTCAAGATTTACTAACTGAAGCACAAAATTATCACTCGATTATTCATATGCAACCATTGCTACAAAGCCCACGGACATCTGTACGGTGTGATGGACCGAGTCTAATTGTTGGTGATAATCATCACATTGTTGTTGATTTTGATGTGGAATATAGTCTACTCCATCTTGGAACCAGTTCACTTAATAAACCGACAAATTTGGATATATTTAACGGTACTGGCGTAACAAACAATTCAATTATGTATAATAACTTTTTGTATTTCTGTCATTATCCGAATCTTGATAAGAGTTATTGCGGTTGCTATAGATATGACCCTCGATTTGACATATGGCATTCTTTGTCTCCGATGCAAATGCCACGTTTCTATATGGTTCTGGTTGCCCACGGAGACAAGTTATATGCAATCGGGGGGAAATGTAAGCTGTTTGTGAAACAGCAACCGGGACCTTCTGAATCTTATGATATACAAACCGATAAATGGACATTCATTCCAACAATGCCTAATGCTGCTATCCGGCATGCTGCATGTGTATACAAAGATTGTATATATGTTAGTGGTAGTTCCAGTGATTCACGGGATGATGATCCTTACAGATCTGATGTGTTCATGTTTGACATATCATCTCAAGAGTGGAGCAAATGTTCCAGCATGTTGTATGCACGTGCGGATCATGTCATGGTGAACTTTGATCAGGTAATTTATGTCATCGGAGGAGAAATTGCAGAATACAAATCTGACGATACTCATGTTACATGTTATGCAATTGAACGATATTTTCCAGACACTGATCAATGGACTGTGTGTAAGCTATTGGACACTCTGGTGTCATTTGTAGACTATTTCATTTATGGTGACAAAATGTATATCAGAGGGGAATCTTGTGATGGCACTGGCACAGTGACAGCGTACAATAAACACTTAGACCAGATTGAGATAGAAAGGCCATTTCACTTTGCAGCTAATTTATATTTAATTCATGCGATGAATTTTCCACATGATCCGAAAGACTAACATGTTAATTTTATTATGGACTCGGTAGGACATACAGACACACGAAGCATGGGCCATGGATTTGTGATTGGAGGTCCAGGGATTGAGAAGATATAGCAGAATTGAGGAAATTATAGATATATATACAAAATTAACTAGGCAATGAGTCGAACAAACATGCGACGCAATTCAATGTGGTGGGTTTGACCTAACAATTTGTAAAAGGTTGTAAAAGTAAATAAACTTCTCTATAGAATTACTTAATTATATAATTATTGTTTGGCGAAAGACAATTGTAGTGTAACAGTTTTAATACAGGGTGTTTAATTTAATTTAATAATGTTATGTAGAATAATCAGTTCACTATTACCACGTTCATCTTCAAATCGGTTTACGATTCACAACTAAAAGTATAGATGCGTTTTTTACCAGTATTCATTTGTCACTATCAAGTGATAACTGCGTTTTTACAAACAGCTACTAGCGTACTTTAAGTTACATGATCCATGTCTACAAAGAGATAAACATTGAACATTGAATGAACAAATTAAAGATAGTGCATACTAGATATAGTTACAGCCTTGGGCTATGTCGTAACGTGGATGGCATGCCATATTATTGACAATTTGACACACATATCTATTCTAGGATATATATGAATTAGGCCCCTATTATAAATCACAACCCATATTAGCCTACATAATATTATAAAAGCTTTTATTGAGGCGAGATCTTGATGGACCATGGCCGTATGAAGCCATCAGCTCTCCATAACTTGGATGACCGATGTTAGAGTGTGTTTACTCAGTCGGAACATTAATTCAATCTTGACCGTCGATTTTTGACCATTTATAATGTAATATACATCTGCATTTATACGCAGCAAATTCACGTTTGTACATTTCTACATTCACAGATATCTCAAATGCGTTTGGAAGAACTCCGGAGAGTACATGTTTTCTAGACTTCGAACCCACAACTACTTGCGACAGATGACAGTGCTATAATCACTAAACTGTGAACTCAAACGTTGTATAGTATAAATAATTGTATGGGTTTCAGGTTCGTTATTGGATACGCTATGGAGCAGATAGACGCTGAAGATAACAAAATGATGCAATCCGTCGATCATGCGCAGGACTTATTGAAGAACCTGAATGAATTCCGTGCATCTGGAACGTTTTGTGACTACACGATTGTGGCTGGAGCTGAACACATACTTGTACACAGAAACGTCATGGCTTCGTGCAGTGACTACTTCAGGGCTTTGACGACCTCTGATTGGAAGGAGAAGGATGAGAACGTCATACATCTCGATGCTTTAGACAGTCTAGGTGTGAAAGCAGTCATCGACTTTGCTTATACTGGTGAGATTCGACTGAACATGGAGAACTTTCGTTCTGTGGTACAGGCGGCGAATTATCTACAAGTAGAATCTTTACTGAATTTAGCTGAGGAGTTTTTGTGTTCTACATTGACTGGCGACAATTGCGCTGATCTTTTATGCTTGGCTGAATCTGTTAATTCTGTCCAAATGTGCAAAAAGGTGGTCACCTTTATGATAGAGAATATTTCTCAAATTTCAAAGAAACAATATACTTCACTGACTGCTGAACGACTTAAAGAATTGCTAGCTGAAGACCGACTGAAAGTGAAGTCTGAGGTTCTTCTTGTCTCTATTGTGAAAGATTGGATGGAGGTTAACAAATCAATTGATTTTGAAATTCCACAAGCTGTTGAAGAAAACGAAACTTGGACAACATTTTCTGATTTAATGCGCCTAATTCGTTGGCCGCTAATTGGCGATGTTGACATGTACGAAGAGATCGATACACAAATAATATGTTGCATGAATCAAATCAAACAATGTCAAGATTTACTAACTGAAGCACAAAATTATCACTCGATTATTCATATGCAACCATTGCTACAAAGCCCACGGACATCTGTACGGTGTGATGGACCGAGTCTAATTGTTGGTGATAATCAAGGCATTGTAGTGGATGTTGGCGTGGAATATGGTCTACTACATCTTGAAAACTTTTCACTTAATAAACTGACAAATTTGGATATATTTGACGGTACTCGTGTAACAAACCATTCAATTATGTATAACAACTTTTTGTATTACTGTCGTTCTCCGAAACTTGATAATAGTTTTTGCGGTTCCTATAGATATGACCCTCGATTTGACATATGGCATTCTTTGTCTCCTATACAAACACCACGTTTCTATATGGTTCTGGTTGCTCATGGAGACAAGCTATATGGAATCGGAGGAAAATCTAACCTGTTCGCTAGAGAGTCGCTTGGAACGTCTGAATGTTATAATATACAAACCGATAAATGGACATTCATTCCATCAATGCCTAATGCTGCTATCCGGCATGCTGCGTGTGTATACAAGGATTTTATATATGTTAGTGGCAGTTCCAGTGATTCACACGATGATGATCTTTACAGATCTGATGTGTTTAGATTTGATATAATATCTCAAGAGTGGAGCAAGTGTGCCAGCATGTTGAATGCACGTGCAGATCATGTTATGGTTAACTTGGATGAGATAGTTTATGTTCTCGGTGGGGAAATTGCAGATTACGAGGATGATGATGTTAGTTGTTTTGCAATTGAGCGATATTTTCCCGAAACTGATCAGTGGACTGTCTGTAAGGTGTTGGACACTCCAGTGTTATTCATAGATTACTTCATAACTGGCGGCAACACACTGTATGTACGAGATGAGAAAAACCCATCTCATGATGACATGATAGTTAATGCATATGATAAATACTTGGAAGGGATTGAGAATGAAACACGCTTTGGAACTAATTTATACTTAATTCATGCCATTAATTTTCCGTATGATATAAAAGACGTATAAATGACACGTATGTGATTCCAAATTTACACACTAAAAGTAACTACGAATGTGGAGATGATTTTAATTACAAATTGCAAAATAATTTTTCTTTTAATTTTTTATTGTGTGCGCATGTAATAAAAATGTATGTATATATTAGAAATGTCTGTATATATTAGAAATGTCTGTGTATCTTTTATCTACCAAAATAGTGTTACGTTACAGTTATAGCTTTATTATACCGTTTGCGCATTAGGGTTTTTAATCGGCCACAAAGTTTAACGGCAGGTATTAGGCAATTACCCAGACAGCCTCTTGAGTAAGGGTTTAATGGAGGTCATGGAGGTCGGAGGAGTAGTGACATCGACATTTTGGAATGTCACTACTCTGACCACATTCTTAATATCCTAGTTATGTCAAATGGGACAAATACTCCATTAACCATAGATGTACAATTACGCCTATAAATTCATTGTGTCTTGAATTATCAGAATTTGCCAATCTTAGCCAATCTTAGTCTTACTGTTAGATATGTAGTTAAATCTGAAATTGTATTTTTTAAAATTACTTTCCACGTCATTTGCTATTTCATATTCAACTAATTTTTAAAAGAAATAATCCTTCATAGAGACTGCCGTATGGATACACCATTAATCATCGCCATTTGAGGAATTTTGAAACCGCATAATTTGGTGCAATTTAGCATATTATATTGGTTGATATTGCTATCAACACAAACAAGAATTTAGTGTCCATTTTAATACACTAATCTAGGTCCCTAGTCCCTAGTCATATAAAAAATGTTTTAATATTGAATGTATGTGTATACTAGTGCATGTATGTTGTACAATACTGCATGTATGTTTCAGGTGGGTAACAGTAGTCACAAGTCTGTGGGAGAGAAGACGTGAAAATGGCAAGTGAAATCTCCGTGGATATTTTGGGAATTAAAGGAAATAGGACCGTAAAGTCTGATGAGCACTCAGCAAAACTGTTGACAGATTTGAAAGAGTTCTGCCCTAAGAAACTTTGTGACTATGTTTTGGTGGCTGGAGGCAAGAAAATCCATGTAAATAAAAACTTAATGGCTTTATCCAGTGACTACTTTAGTGCATTGACAACTTCTGAGTGGAAAGAAAATGTGGAGAGTGTCCTCAACTTTGATGCTTTGGGTCATATTGGATTAAAGGCTGCGGTTGATTTCGTGTACACTGGCAAAGTTAAAGTGAACAAGGATAACTTGGAATCAGTTATACAAGCGGCATCCTACCTCCAAATTCCCACTCTCTTGGATGCATTAGACAGTTTCCTGGGTAAACTTGCTAAAGTCACCAACTGTGTGGACTTGTTGAATTTTGTTAAAGACTACAGCGTTGACACTAAACTCGTGAAATTTGCTGCATTGAACATTACATCATTGACAAAGGAACAATATACTGCCTTGTCCTTGACACATTTCAAACTAATCCTCGGAAGTAATAGTTTGAAAATGGACTCAGAGCTTCACCTTGTTCCGTTAATTAAAGACTGGATGGAGAAGAACAAATCTGTGAAGTTTAGAAAAGGTGTCAATGTCACTAATGTTGAAGATGAACCGTGGGTGATGTTTGCAGACTTAATGGCACTTATCAGGTGGCCTTTAATTGGTGTTGATAACATGAAGAAACTTGATCCAATAATACACAAACTAATGTGTCAGATTCCGAAATGTGATCAGTTATTGAAAGATGCGCAGGAATACCACACGCAGATCCACAAACAGCCACTCCTTCAGTCGTCACGGACTCGTGTCAGATGTAACGGACAATGTTTGGTGACCATTGACGAACATGTTAAAGGTATGGCTGTCCTAAACTTGGAGAACAAACGACTAACACAGCCACTTCCATCCACTGACGGCACATACTCAATAGTTGGACGTAAACATATTGACATGAGACAAAGCACTCTTTGTGTCAACAACTTCCTGTATGTTTGTGGTGGATCTGATATTTTTGGTATGGGTTTTGCACCTCATAGTCGATGTTATAGATATGATCCAAGATTTAACATGTGGATTGAAATATCCGACATGTTGATGCCCCGAAAAGAGTTTGTCCTCCTTAATGTCACTAATAAACTGTATTCACTCTGTGGATTGGGATTTGATGAAAGTCCCATAAAGGAGAATGAGTGTTACGATATCGAGAGCAACACATGGACTGATATTCCAAACTTAAGTCTGACATTATCAAATCACGCAGGATGTGTTGTGAATGACACCATCTATGTTAGCGGCGGAGAGACTGCTGTTGCAGAGGGGAAAACTCCATTTGCATATGGACCGCGAACCAATGTCGTGTTCAAATTTGACATAGGTGCTCAGAAATGGAAGAAATGCGCTAGTATGCAGCGAGTTCGTTCACGACATATCATGGCCAATGTTCGCGATGATATCTTCGTTATTGGTGGAGGTTCCACGATTGAGAAATACTGTGTCAGCACTGACCAGTGGACAGTATGCAACCAGATTCTACCAGACTTTATGTACAATAACTATGTTAGGTCAATTAACATCTGGGGGACTGGGTATTACGTAAAGGACGGTAAGATACACTTCACGAGTGTCACGCATTTTAATGAATTTTTGTTGGATTATGAGTTTGTGGTGTTCAGTGAGGATTCTGACATCTCTATGGACTCATCCATGGCTCTTCGTGGTTATATTGTGGGATTGATGAGTTTGCCTTTTTCACATACTGGTCCGGCTAAAACATGGAAGTGTGGTAAAGATGCTAACAGACGTCCAGGCTTTATATATCTCCCCGCAAACCGCGACTCGCCATAAAAAGTTATCATTATTGCGCGAAACATGTGATTAGAAAGTTATAGTGCATAAGTAGTTATCTGACATGTTAAATATCAATACTATAAAATGATAAATTTGTTCAAATGTGTCATTCTAGTTAATTCACATGCCGGGTTTTGACGGACACATAAATTTAAAATGTTAATTGAAAATTGAAATCAAATGTAGGCATTTCTAATGGAGAGTGTAGTGCACACACATACTTTCATTTATATAGGCGTAAAAAAATACTAAGAAAGAATGGACAAATGTCGTTATACAAATTACGCAGCGATCTACTAGTTAAATTCTTTGCTTTCACTCCCAGTTTTTGAGAACATTTGACGATTTTGCGATAAACGTGATCTTTGTCATCTGGACTGGAAACTAAAATCAGCAAATTAGAATAAAATTTGTGTTCTCAAAAATGGAAACCTTTAGCAACAGCAAAGACTATATAAATGGGTTGCCATAATGTTGCTGCATGATTTAGATTAGGGAAAGACGTTTGTTCATTCTTAAGTCTCTGTCCTAAATAATATTGTGTACAATTTTAATCCCACGAATGTATTGACACCGATGAAATTTTTGGACTTTTCTCAAGTGTCGCTAGATAAAAAATGTCCTTGGGTGATTAAATTGATAGAAATGATTTTGGGATATTTTATGTTTTGTCGTTTCTAAACCATCTACATATTTTTAAGGTATAAATATAGTACCATTGGCAGAGTATAATGGCACTATAAATAAATCATTAATTCAAAGTGACATAATTTAATGACCATACATACTTGTCGGGTTTGTAATTCTCCATTGTTGTTTATAATAATATACCAAATTTTGTGTAACATGACATTGTTATTTCTGCTCGTAGTTCCAAGCCACCAACAAATGTATTTAATATTATGATAAATGAATTTGATACAGTAGATTCTCTGTTATTCCACCACTATTTCGTATTTCAACTGACGAATTGGCATGAAATTCGGATACCACACTTGTAACTTTCGAGTGCGGGCCAGATACATGCCTACATCAAAATGGACCCTT
>WNLI01127744.1:0-10276 GCA_025802215.1 Wirenia argentea
ACGTGCAGAGTGTTCAACTTGGAACAATGTTTCAAGTTGTTACAAGTATGGCCGCCATATCTGGGCTTTATAAAAGTTGACTTCAGCTTTAACACGAAACGAATATCCGGATGTAACACGTAGCCTAAATTACTGCTATCCTCGCTTTGAAAATATACTTGTATACAGTAAGATGGCATTAAATAACTTCATTGCGCAACAATGATCACATTATTTTGTTATGCGCGTTTAGATAAATATGCATAAACGATCCAATTCTAAGGCACCGAGTTCCGTCGTAAATTAAAAAAAGGCTATAATACACTTAGTTTATTCCATCCTCCATTGACTTGTATTATTATACAATACAATATAAAATTAAGCCGGTAATGAGGTTGACATGATGCGTGTTATTCTTATGCAACCATAGACAAAATTGACACGATTATTGATTTACACAACACAATGTTAGGTAAGAATTGGTGGAAGGTATACAGTATAACGTACATGTACATTACTTAGAGTACAAGGCGAGGCATGTCAGTATAACACTGTGACCGTTAATGCCGTACACGTACATCACTTAGAACGCAAGCCCGCGGCACATACTGTACGTACAACACTGATGACAATGTAGCGTGTTACGCCAGATTAACTGCACGACGAACAGCTACCTAACTAAGCGACACTGTGGTAATTTTGCCATAATATTAATATCGACGTTCCCCAGAAATAATATGCTTGTACGTACAGACTTCATCGTAAACGATACCGTGTCAGTTAACGCACATAACCAACTCATTTTCGGCTCAATTTTCAACGTTTACGGTGATTATTATAATTACCCTGTTCGTTGGTGAAACACACATCGCTGTGCGCGAGGCATGACGATCTGCCCACTTAGAGACAAATACATTCCTGTTGTATTCTGACTCTGAGACGTCACAATCTCCCTTCTTAAAGTCCTCTTAAGACAGACATGTCTATTATGGTGTATTTAGAGGGGTCGCGATCTCCCCCTAATGTCAGTCTATTTGTTCAACCAAGACCTAATGTTGTACTGTAGTTCGTATACTCCGCTGTGCCAATACGTCGTAGTCATATCGACTTACCAAGTTACTAGTATACTTATTGTTTCACTTGCTATCTTGTCTTATCCGAGCAAATTTTACATAGACAACATGTACCGTGCAGCGTATACTACGTACTGTCATAACACAGAGACAGGCAGCGGAGTCAGGACCAGCAGTGGGGATTGTTGGGAATCCGGAATACCTGAGAAAACCACCTGATGTGGGAAGGATATTTTCCAGCTTCCGTGACTCAAAATTACCGGAAGACGTCCGCAAAAATCCTCCGATTCAAGTAAGACTGGAAACTGCCAGACCCAGTTTTATAATTATAAGCTAAGTTTGAATTCAACATCCCGAGATCATAGGGCGAGTTCCTACCACTTGCATTGATTATGCGGCATAATTTATGCCTACTCCTCCTGACCTTATTGGTATTTCGGGTCATGGAAAGCTGTCCTCTATCGGGTATTACGATAAATGGATACTCATAATCTTTGTCAGTACTCAGCTGTATAGGTGTGTTATTATTTACAAAACAATGAAATGCTTCATTTAGTAGGCTATGTACGATCGAAAGAACAACACCATTAGCTACTTAGTTTTGTAATTAAACACGTCATACAACCTAGGTTCATAAGACCTCACTCCGGTTTGTCACTTGGTCAATTTCTCTCGTGTTAACGCGTAGTACAGATCATATTGACTATCGTAGTTCATAAATTGGTCAGATTCAGGGAATATATAAATATTTGACGACGTCACTACATGTTCTAAGCACGGTATCTTAGAACATCACGCATTCATAAACACTGGTGAAAGTAAACCCGCAAGGAAGTCATAGTGACAAATTTTGGTGTCCCATTCGGCATTATATTGGATAACGGCCGTAATTTTGCTCCTCAAGCCATTGTGTCGGTTATGTGTAATTAATTTACCATCTAGTCGTACTTAGTCATACTCTAGTCGTAGTTCGACCAGAATATGAACAATGCTGACGTTATGGTAACTTATATATGAAATATAGGAACATTATCAACGTTGTATGTATCGGATAGAGCCTGCATTCGTTCATACCAGCCCGATCCAGGATTGAAGTCGGAACTATCTAAATCACTAGCCAACTGACTAATTTACACTCTTTACACTTTCAGCTCAGACATCATTGAATGATTATAAAATTGGGTTCTGACAGTTCAAACTATCAATTTATTGTTTACACACTGGTAATCATGGTTAATGGTAAATATCACAAACGATTAACTTAATTAATAGACATCAACAGAAAATATATTACGAATATCCGTCTCTATACATTCCAACGAGCTACGGTTTGGCCTAATGACAGCACCACACGATTCTAGAGTAGAATGCGAATGTGTATTTTGTGTGATCCGTCGCAGTTCTTTGGTACTCTGTGAGTCAGTAGCGTCTGTGTACTAGGTAGTACTTGAAAAAGATAGTCGGACATTATTAAAGATATGTTTTTGTTTACCATTACTGTGTAGTTGTTACATAAGTTCATGCCTGAAGTATGTAAACGACGCACCGTATTCTAAGAAAGTACTGTTTACTTTTCCTCCTCATTCATTAGCCAATTAAAATAATTATAATAATATGTACGCTATCCAAGATAAAATACTGTACACAGAACATACTATAACATTACACATAGTAGCAGATATCACGTTATTGCGTTGCCAATTGGAAGCAAAGCAGAGGAACACCGACGGATCAGAGCACCCTAATTATTCCAAGGACATGCCAAGATTGATGTGTATGATTTACCATTAGCGAGACACAAATGACATCCTACTAAACCGATAAGAGCCTCGGTAATCCACATTTATCGCATTTCTGTGTCTTCTCTCAGATAATTTCCTACACATCGATCACACTGAGTAGTAGGCCTATTGACTTGTCCAGTAGAGAGATGTCCCGTAGGACTATTTATAAGCAAATGCATATTATGCAAATGCAGAACATCGTGGGGAAAAATCGCGAAAACTGAAAACCATAAGCACCTACTCTACCTATGGGTCTCATGGTATGGTCAGTGTCGCGGCTTTTCGGACGAGAGGTCGCTGGTTCAAACCCTGCAAAAACCAGGGACTTTATCCCAGGTTTTCCATCCGTCATACATTTGCGAGATTCCTACATGGCAACATAGACAGATTCTGAAAGTTCGGCCTATAAATGTACACATTAATTTTTTTATGGGTGGTGTAAATTCCGACCACCAAGCAGAGAAAAAACTATCCGGGTTTACATATCCGTACCCAGCGTACCGAGTAGAAATGCATCATGTGCTTAAATGGAATTGTAATTATACTTGTACAAAAATTGTTAAACTATTGTATAGAATAGACATACATACCGAAGAAAGTTGTTCGATAAAATGTAATCCTTCGAAATGAATGTATTCAGCAAATACAATATTATACAACGTGTACTAGTAATTAGTACATAAACTGAATATGTAACAATTGACTTTGGTTATTATACTAAAACAAAATAATGTAGCATAATAATCGCAATAGCGATTAGATTATTAATGCAGCCTGTAATCTCACAAAAACACTTTCCAGCAAGTTTGACACCGTCAACATAACTATTACAATGGTATATATACGCTTCAAGTGAAACAGATTCGCATAGGAAATAGCTAGGTACACTTAATGTACACGAGTAAAACAATTTAACGTAATCTACAATACTGTAATATAGTAACTGAAATTATCAATCAACACTCTTCTCACATATATAACAGTTAAAATATTAAACGATGTGGCGCAATACAGAATCCATAAAGCATCTCGGCAGAATGACAGATACCATATGATACCATGTGCGCGCTTTCGATCTGCGGCTCCCTCACCTCAATCATGATTTGCAATCAGACATCGGTCGTATCAGGTTACAGGGCCGCGACATTTACCTACGCCAGCGGTAGACCAATCATTGATCCACCACTGGTTAATATGTAACAAGCATAGGCTATTCCCCTGTTAACAATTCTATATAGGGGCTGCGCGTTGGGCCGAATATAATCGAATGAATAATAGGTCATTACCCCATCCACTTAGCTATTGGCATAAAACAAAGGTTGCGGCATACTACACAGCTCTATTGATTTCCAACCCTATATATATTATGGTATAGTGGAATTATTGGTTTCAGGATTCAGGATACATTATTAAAAAGATACAATATTTGTGGAGGACATACTACAAAAATATAATATAGTAGATTAATGCAATTACTGTAATTGACGTATCGTACGAATTTTTTGTCATTTATCATACGTCTTAATCCAAATGTTGACGAAGTAGTTTGACACTCGTGTCTCTGGAGATTTTAACTTGATTTCCCGTGAGGTTTGGTGGCAGGAATGAACTACGACCATAAAATAAACATTGAGTCTTCTTCTCGCAAATTTTGCAAACGGCAGAAACAGTCCGGAGATGCACAATTATACCTAATACATAAGACATAGCGAGCTACATTATTATGCAAGACTCTTCACCCAACTCGGAGGCTCACGTTACTGATGGCTTTTGGTATTGAACGTCTACAATGGAGATTAGCTTGCGGTATCGAACGACCGTAAATGCGTGTTCGTTTTCGGTGCTAAGAGACTTCTCTAAACTGACGCCTGGTATTAACCTTATCTCAAGCAGCCACCACTAGATCCACAAAGATTTGTCGATCTATGTAAGTGTAGAAATTATGAGACATATTATGGATGTTGACTTTACTCGATCGTTACACGAGCAATGTATTTGAAATATAACCTCCACTAAGTGCGATGGGGGCATAGTTCATAAATCCAATCGGTATTACGTCTATCTCATGGTTATTTCCCGTTAAATTGTGAGAATTAATTTGAATTATTTGAGGTTTAGCAAACTGGCTCCCTTTGTCAGATATGATGATGCATGAATCTCCATATGTACGGTTTGACTTCGTTGTAGTGTGTTTTTGTAAAGAAAAACTTGAGTAACCATCCATGTAATTCAGAAAACAATTATTAGACAGAATGGTTCAATTAATATCCACCCAACAATGACATCAATACTGTAAAATACGTATATGTTTAGATATAATACACTGTAGTGGTCATAAAATATGTACCTATTCAGTTATATGTAATTAATCACATTTTACTCGAAACACGGATTCATTATAAGAACTATGTCTCACTCCTGATTAATCACAGAGTATTTCGTGTTATGAAAGTACAGAGAAAGTTGAGCAGTAGTTCATAACATTATTACATCCGGCGACTCATGTAGCCTATACGACAACTCATCTATGTATAATCATACACTGTGTTCACATGCATGTCTGATTTCTGATCATTTGATACGCCCTATACCCACACTCTAGCCTCTAAATTAATTCCTACGCATCGCCGAATTTACATCACTGCCGATGAATTCCGATTGAGTTGAGCCCGTCTGTGACCCAGGGCTGTGACGGTCTGTGAGAGCACACAGGTGTTATGACGTCATCGACACATAGACATGTTCATCGGGCGTACTTATGATGGTGTGACTACGTACGTGTACCAACGTACATTTCATTTGCAAAGTGTCTTAAGCTACGTACTTTCATTGGCTATGTGTCTTAAGACACTGACATTGTAAAGCGTGAGAAAATAGCAACTGCGGCGAAGACGTACGAATGAAATAACAAATCGTGGAATCCCTCTCTGTTAGATAACGGATGACGACCGGCCTTGAATATGACATACGTACATACAAAGTGTGACGATATCATATCCTAGAAGATTACTTTGTCATTGACAACATACACACAGAGATGGAGCAGAGAGCCTAATCCTCTCAAGGACGCGCCACGATTGATGTGATAATTTCCAATTAGTCTGACACAAACGCCATCCTCCTAAACCGGTAGCAGCCTCTGCTAATCTCCTTTTATCTTATTCTATGCAATCACTCAGAAAAGCGTAATTCCTATATGCGGTACATGGAGTGGTATAGAGTTGCAATTTGTGTACTTTGAAATCTTGCTAGCAAGTAGTGGAAATCTTTTCGGTGTGCATTAATGACACATAAATATTAAGCTGTTGTGGTGCACATTTTCTGGTGATTCGTAGGATTTTTTCAGGTTATTTGAATTCATTTGGATTGATTTCAACTGTTACCTATCTCCGCTCTCTAGTACATAGTCCATGTAATGCCAATATCGAAACAAAGTTTCGATTGGGCGTATATTTAAGTATATTTAAACTTACCAAATAGAAACTATCAAACTGAATGTAAGACACTTTTAGCTAAAGTACTTTTCTACCAATCAAAACTCACGTTGCGGGCACTAGGTATTACAGTATTAAATGACAGAGTACAGTGTTGTATGTAACGAGCTAACGCATATATCAAGATACATGGAATATACATCTTGTAGTACGCGCTCAATCGAACACACAATATTTACATACTATAGCTACTAAAAGCAAATGTAAATATCAACGAACCCTCTTCTAGTAACAGTTCATTTAAACGCTACGGCGCATTACACAATCCATAAAGCAGCTCGGTAGAATGACGGTCTATATCATAAACGCATCGATCACGCTTTCGGCACCCCTCCTCGATCATGATTTCACAATCAGGCAGCGGCTGTATCAGATTACAGAGTCGCGACATTTACCTACACAATTGTACGATCGCACATTGATCCATCCATGACCCAATAGGTACCAGCGCGTCACAACAACTCATAATAACGACATGACATACTCCCGCTTCTTAATATTTCCACAATGCAATGGCTGTGTGTTGGGGGAAATAATCGAATCATAGGTCATTAACACATTCACTTTGTTATTGACATAGAACACATGTTTCCGCATAATTATTCTATCGTGCACAATTGATTTCTAACTCCAGTGTTATATAATATAATATTTAGATATATACAAAATCCACATTGGCTTCAAGATGAATTATATACCGTTATAGTACAAATACATTATAGACAGGTTAACTTGAATTGGCGTACGTACATCGGTCAAACTGGTCATTCGTCATACATCTTGAGCCACGTGCAGTGGAATTAATGTGGCGTTTGTCCCTATGCGTTTTATGTAGATTTCCCATGTGGATAGATGTCAAGAAAAAAAGTATATCATCCGTAAATCAGTACATCAACCCCACTACTGCAGCGCACTGAGAACTATCAGTCACCGCCAACACAAGATTTTCTTCATAATACTCCGACTTGTATTGATTAAATAGACTAAGTAGTCGGTAACAGTGAATCGTAAAAGTACATTAAACAAAGTTGACAATTTGAGTTGTTGAATGTTGGCATATCATATACTGTGGTAGACAGCGATTTGACCAAGTATTTCAGTGAAAATATACTCTGGGAGCGATGTTGACAAAAAATGAAGGTAGCTACTATATATAAAACTGCGTATATAACATGGTCATTATATACGAGAGAATGCCAATCCTCTCTGTGGGAATAATCAGTGGTGCATATAGCTTCTAGCAGCGCTTCCTAGAATAACACTGATTTCTATTGTTTATTCTTCGTATAGAAAGCAGATATTGAACTAATCAACCTCAAAGCCGATTGCACTGATATCTGTCAACCTCAGATCAGCTAAATTATAGGTGACACATAAATCATCATCGCTATCCTCACGGGATTATCATGATTACGTATGCCAATATCACACATTGCGGACTACCGAGTATTGTGATGACCGACAAGGGACTGAATTATTATCATTACATCCTGTAGCATGACGACAAAAAGGTAATACTATTAGTTTGTAATATAGGTTCGACCCATGAGACAATTGATTTCCCACCCGAGAGATACTCCGACAATTACTAACGTGGATCCATTGCCGGTTTACATCACTTGTCTAGAATAATTATATTACAATTACGCTTTGGTATGGTATTTAAACTATATTCCGTTACGGATACTACACAGTAATTCTTCGAAATTAATGGAAATATATACTACCTATGTTAGTGTTTAGTCTAGAACTATATAACTCCTGTTAGAAATGTCATGAGGATATAGTGTGCCACCAGATTGTATCGCAGCATATGAAGGCAAACATAAGATATTGTGACCCTAAATTGTCCTTATATTGAATATGTGATGGAAACACGACGTGTATAGCCCTAGACGATACTGCGTTTCACTTCGTCCGCGCTCTGTCGTGTAACGAGGTATTAACTCGATGGTTGTCATGAATTACCGAGACTGTCAGGGGATATTCGGTTAACAATCTTTCATGTGACAGGCATCAGTATGTATGGCGGCTACTTACGGTACCCCGGCGGTGGCGATTACTACCCGCCACTATAATTTCCTAATGTCTCGCACTATCCTCGTCCATTACCAGAACAACTCTTGAGTAAACCCGTATTTAACCGACGCCCGCAAGTTCGACTGAAATGGATTCTTGCCACGAGAAGTAGTATCGACTCTAGCCACGGTAGACGGTTTGAGCCACTTGATCTACTGAAGTACACTGATCAAATAATATCACATTAACTATCATGTTAGTTCAAACTGTAGCTTGCTTATCATGAAACGATGTATGGGATGGCATTAAATAACTTCGTTGCGCAACATGGATCGCATTATTTTGATACGCGCGTTTAGATAAATAAACGATCCAATTCTGTCACAGATAACGTCGTAAATTAAAAAACTAAACCGTTTTCTTCGATACTTCATGTGATTTTTTTCTGTGTTCACTATTATATTCATATCGTACAGATAGAATGTCTTCCTAAAAAATTAATATGAAGAATACCCACAAATGAAAAGATAATTTTATTCACAAGTCGTGTTTCGTTGTAATTTTTTTTACAACTTACTTCTCATTCATTTTTCTTATAATTTATAAGAGATGAAATACTCTACATAGAACGTATGTGATTTGCTATTAATGTAGCAGAGATTAGGCATACGCACTGCGAATCAAAAGCAAATCAGGGCACAGATAACCATAATCATGCAAGGGCGTGTCACGATTGATGTGTATACTTTACAATTAGCCCATCCTACTAAAGCCATCATACTAAACCGATTAGAGCCTCAGTTAATCCACATTTATCGCATTTCTATGTCATCTCCCAGAAAAGAGTATATCATTCGTCGCACACGAGGCATATATATAGTCTTTATAATACGTCGATGACACGGGGTCGTATAGATTTGCAAGTTATGGTCCAGAACTCAAGAACATATAAGTATAATGCAATCGTTACAGTTATAAACACTCCGTGAATGAAAGAACAAGTGTTTAAACTGTTAAAATCGGAGAAATGCAGCAATAGCTGACTTAAATGGAATTGTCAATATACTTCTACACTATGGTTACAGTAATAACATATGTACGTACCGAAGTATGTTGTTACAAAATATAATCCTTTGAAATGAATGTATTCAGCACAATTTATACACCGCTATAATCTCACAAACAACACCTTTCAATTAAGCAGAAGTTTAGTAATTGTCTAGTTGACACCGTAAAACACATGTCAATCTCGTGTATATAACCTCACAATTGACAGGGAATCGCAAATATATACATATAATATACCTACCTAATATACACATGTAAAACAATTGAACGCAATCTACAATACAACGTAATAGTATACAGTATAGCAACAACAATTATCAATAAACCCTCTTCTCGTAACAGTTCAGAACTGCCCGTGGCTAGCACTGAAACCTATGTCCAACACAATGTCATGCGCATGTAAAGGGACCGAAAGTTACGCGTTATCACGGTGGGGAAACCAAAGAACCCGAAGAAAACCACTGAACGTAGGCATGCTATTTCCATTTCCATCTTCCATTACTCGGGAAGAGGCTAGTAGAATTCCCACGAAAGCAACCCAGTCCCAGCGGCTCAATTTAGCCACTGAACTAGTGGACAATTAGAGGTAAGTTTCTTGCCCAAGAGAAGAAACACGGGGAAATGTCACAATGATTTAACTCAATAATTCCACCACTGCGCTACCCTAGACATTTTGGAGACGGTGAATTCACACACAAACAGTCCGGAGATTCAAACTTATACCTAATATAAATATCAAGCTACATTATTATACAAGACACTTCACCCTACAGTACTCAAAATTACAAAAAAAATACTAAAAATTTATTGTTCAATCCTATAACTAGGGTATACAATAAATACAGCAGTAATAATTATG
>WNLI01127855.1:0-10275 GCA_025802215.1 Wirenia argentea
TATGTGGACCTAGTGATTAGTGTGATTATGTAGTTCCATAAGCCTCGATGTAAAGATGAGTCTTGAGCTGTCCCTTGTAGCTTCCAATAATGGATTACGTTTACATACGTTATTCCCCGTGGCAAACTTACGGTCAATAGCAGAATAATTTGCGGTCACTGATGACCGGCACATCTCTAGCCATCATTACATGACCATTACACACGCTTCACAACACAGTGTGTATACTAGCCCTCGCAAGTCACTAGCGTTAGTCTAATACAATACAAGGCTGAAGGTGGATTTCCGCTAGGTAAATATCGGATATTACGTCTCTGTCTTTAGTATGTCGCGCAGATGCTTTGTGATGAGAAGAGTTCTGAATGACATTCCGGTTCTTTTATCTTAACTCCTTGATTGCCCAAAACGTATATATACGTCATGAGAAGATGCAATTAATTATCCTGGCAGTCAAAGAGTTAATTGATAATGACAAAAATTAGTGATTCTGTCTGTTCATTAGGGTGTGGCTTTATCAAGGGAACCCGTTACAGTGACGTTAGTGGTGGTGGTAGTGTGTGTGCGTTATCGAAGCGTGTACCTACACTACCTAGTACCTAGCTTTCGAGAAGGAAAACTCGTTAAAACCCTCGAGGAGGCCTCACCAAAGGAGCCAGGGAACATTCCTACCGTCCACTAGCCTCATTAGGATGCAGCGTCGGGTTAACGATGTATGAGGAGGTAAGAGGTTTGGTCTATGACTAGACCTCCCCTCATTGGTAAGTGACCTGATTTTGCATACACCAAAGGAGCCAGGGCGCATTCCTACCCTCCACTAGCCTCATTAGGATGCAGCGTCAGGGTAACGATGTATGAGGGGGTAAAGGTTTGGTCTATGACTAGACCTCCCCTCATCATCGGTAAGTGACCTGATTTTGCATAAACCAGGATGTTAGGTGTACGGCGTGACTAGGGCAGCCCACATGTCGGGCCGATTTGAGTGATATGCTTGGGCAGCCGGTCATTGTTGTACCTTAACGTAAACTAGATATGTTGTCATATTGCAGGTCAGTAATTATGTTAACCGAGGGTATCACAATGGGCCCGCAACGTGGCCTGCGTGAAGGGGTTCAACCCCTCCCTCACATAAACTGAACTGAACTGAACTGCTCTACAGGCCGAATTACGATACCGAGTATGGGTAGAGTCGTAGAGGTACGATATCCACAACTTCACGATAGCGAGTAAGGGTAGAATTTTAAGACAGCTCTAATGTCCATACCATTCTGAAACACCCCTTTCACATTATTTCTCTCTCTCACATTATACCGAATTACCAATCTCTCTACTTTGCGTCTAGTCTGATGACAAAACCACTGGGTAATCGATGATATACAGAGTTGAAAATCCGGGATATATCTTCATTGTTCCTTAGAAAATTGGACTATTTCTCATTAAACACACATTTTCACACAGTACATACACATAATGGGTAAATCTTATTAACCAACACCCGTTCTCACCGCCCTATTATATGTGATATACACTTATACGTCTTATGGATAAATCTGATTACCCACCATATGCACCGTACCAATTTGGGATAAATCGTGTTACCATCGCCACAGGCCATCGTTACCGACCTAATTGCTTCCCTTTCATGGTACGGATGATTATAGGATAGGATTAGTGTTATGATTAGGGGAGGTGTTAGGATTGTGGTAGCCCAGTTGCCAATCACTCTACAGTCGACACTATCTATACAGTACAATCTTGTAAGATCGCAGAAAAATTCTGTTATATACAGACGATAGGGCCTAAGGAGTGCTCATAAGTTCACTTTTTCTATATATTATTTTTTTACATACAGAATACATTTACTGTAAACAACATAATATATACAAACTTTTACTGTATAAAAGAAACATTTTAATCAGAAATCGATATAAAATAGCAGTTGATCTCTAAGGAATAGAAAATACGAGCCACAACTCTCATTAATACTTTTTAATTAAACAGGTTTTTGACCCAGTTGAGAACAAATGTGTTTTTATAAATTGTTTTTGAAGGTTTTGTCATAAAATTATCTCTTATCAAAAAATTTAGTTTACCCCAATTTACCTACACAAAATGACAGCACATATTTACGAATATTAATTTACGAATATTACTTTAGCAGTATTAATGGATTATGTAACTATATGAACTGCATGTGTTCAAATGTGTTTTCTTCTATTTGTTATAATTGACGCAGAGCAAACGTAAATATGGGTACATAGTCGATGTCTCTTTAAATTTTAGTAGAAATAGGTAACTCGATGCTAACCCCTATTCCCATGTTACCGTGAAAATTTGAGACCATGTGTCACTCTTTACACCACCCAGATAAGCTGAATTGATATTTTTTTCTCCTGGAAAATCAATGTAATGGAATAGTCAAAGTTATTCGATGAAAAACTTCAGCTGTAACAGGATTAAACCGGAAATAGTTTCCGTCGTCAAGGAATTTGACAGTAAACAAAACAGCAGCCGCTGTGTAACACTTTGTTTTTGGTAAAAATGCCACAGTGTTCTGTCCCAAATTGTACTAATGTTAACGGCCATTGCTTTCCCATTGACCCAAAACGGCGTAAGCAGTGGTTAATCGCAATCAAACGGGATGAGGCTGGCAAACTTGGCCGAATTTGGACACCAGGAAAAGCTGCCCGAGTATGCCGAGTTCATTTTGATGAAAATGACTACATTTCAATCACTACTAGGGGTAAATAATCCTAGCATTAATGGTATGATTGGTATCGTGATAGTTTAATACTTTTAATTTCCGAATATAGCGTGTAGGCCTATGGGGCTGGGAGGGGGTCTGGGCCCCCCCCCCATGCTGAGAATTTTCAAAATATTACCCACTTATTGTTGTATAATTGTACCCATGCCGTATAACCGTCTATAGGTTACGTGATTGTGTGCTGTTCCCTAAGAGAGCGGAGAGAGGGACGGGGGGGGGGGGGCACGGGGGTCCGCCCCCGATGCGGAGAATTAAAATTTTTTTCTTCAAAATATTACCCACTTATTGTTGTATTATTGTACCCATTCCGTATAACCTTCTATAGGCTACATGTGTGTGTTGTTCCCTAAGAGAGCGGAGAATGGGGGGGGGGGCATGGGGGCCCGCAGAGAATTTTTTTTCAAATATTATCCACATACTCTTGTATTATTGTACCCATGTCGTATAGGCTACTCCTCCTGTGCGTATTGTACCCATGTCGTATATGCTACTCCTCCTGTGCGTATTGTACCTGTGGCGGTGTCCGTCAAGTTGTCATCGATCGTGACATGGTGTGTCATCGATGCAACATTCACTGCGACCGATTATACCGTCCCTTGTTGATTGACACCTTTGAGTGATCTTTCTCTTCCGGTTCAGATCTTGACAGCGACGGTAGGTTTGGAAAACTGCTGAGATGTATCGGTACAAACAGGGCTGAGTCAGTACCCGTGAACCAAACTGACAGTACCCATGTCGTATAGGCTACTCCTCCTGTGCGTATTGTACCCATGTCGTATAGGCTACTCCTCCTGTGTGTATTGTACCCATGTCGTATAGGCTACTCCTCCTGTGTGTATTGTACCCATGTCGTATAGGCTACTCCTTCTGTGTGTATTGTACCCATGTCGTATAGGCTACTCCTCCTGTGTGTATTGTACCCATGTCGTATATGCTACTCCTTCTGTGTGTATTGTACCCATGTCGTATAGGCTACTCCTGTGCGTATTGTACCCATGTCGTATATGCTACTCCTCCTGTGTGTATTGTGCCCATGTCGTATTAATAGGCTACTCCTTCTGTGCGTATTGTACCCATGTCGTATAGGCTACTCCTCCTGTGTGTATTGTACCCATGTCTTATATGCTACTCCTCCTGTATAATATAGTGTAACTTGTAATTCTCATGTATGTATTGTACCACATGTCACATAATCCGCCTGTATGTATTTTGTCCAATGTAGGCCTATGATCCTCCTATATGTATTATACCACATGTCGCATACTCCTCCTGTGTGTATTTTGTCAAATCATCTTGTATGTATTTTACCACATGTGACATAATCCTCCTGTGTATTTTCCTACCGTATATTGTATGATCCGCGTGCAATATGCCATGTATAATCCCATCCTGTAAACGTGTTAATATTTGTGTTATTACATTGCAAACTTTCAGGAAAACAACCAGGTAAAAGGGACCTTAAGGACGACGCCGTGCCTCATATCTTTACATGCTGGAATTTACCAGAAGAACTGAGCGATCGAGCAAAGCGCGCACAGGCCAAACAGGAAGTTGAACAGACAATATGTGAGAACGTTGGATGTGAAATGGAAATTACGAGTGTTGAATCTGCCACTGTTGATGGTAAGCTTGGCATGAGTGCGTGTAAGGTTGGGTAGGTCATACACCGTGGGCGTAGATATATGGTTCATTGAAGGGTGCCTTGAGTACAAGTTAGTAGGACTAAGTAGGTCCAATATGGGGAGATCGTACGTGTCAGAAATTCGCCGTACTATATATAACATATATTAGAATAGCCGAACAACAGGCTTTAAATTATTACACTATTGCATTTATTAATATGTAGATACTTTCACATTCAAATGGATATACTTGATCACATATTGTATAATGCTGTATTGTGCACAGTCTTATTTATTATAACAATATACATAGTAAATACAGTATAGATTTAATACAGTATAGTACTGTATATGTATACAGTATAGATTACAGTACCTACATAGATTACAGTATATAGATTACAGTATATAGATTTCAGTATACAGATTACAGTATATAGATTACAGTATATAGATTACAGTATATAGATTACAGTATATAGATTACAGTGTGTGTACAAATTATCATTACAATATACATCGATTACGGTATATTGTACACAGTGTAATAGATTACAGTATATTGTATGTAAAAAAAGTAAAGTAAATATCGATTACAGTATATTGTATAATGTATACAGTATTTATTCATATGTCAATTTCTACCGAAATTTTGCAAATATTACTAAAATGTTATGACACTGTATAGGCCTAGTCGTATTAGTGTATATTTACTGTATTAAAAGAGGAATAAATATAAACAATGACATAATATAATAATGAAACACACGTTGACAGTTACTGTATAGTATGTGGCAACATTTTGCAGGTGCTGATTCTGCAGAAGAAGAAGAACCCATTTCGATTGACCCCGTGTCAATTGGTGTGCAGACCAGCAGTTGTGATACGAGGGATGTGGGCTCACAAACAGGATCAGGAAGGCAGCAGCGGTTGGTTGCCAGTGAACTGTCTGATAACGACATACACTATTATACCGGACTGGAAAATTATACAAAATTCAAATTGGTTCTAAATTCGTTGGGTCCCGCTGTATATAATCTTAATTACTATAAAGGAAACGTGCCAATTCTAGATGTCGAAGATCAATTTTTAATGACGCTCATAAGACTGCGCACACATCCACCACACGAAGAACTCGCAATACTGTTTGGCATCAATACTGGCAATACTGCTAACATATTTATCACATGGGTAAATTTCATGTATTGTCAGTGGGGTGAACTCAACTGGTGGCCGTCTCGAGAACTTGTCCATTACTTTTCACCGCTAGATTTTTTTGCCAAATATCCAGCTACTCGTGTCATTGTTGACGGTACCGAGGTACCAATCCACAAACCATCGCAACCTATTGTACAACAGTCAACATTTTCAACCTATAAAAACCGAAACACAATGAAAGTTTTAGTTGGAGCTAGTCCAGGGGGATTGGTGTCATATGTATCAGATGCGTATGGTGGTTCAACCAGTGACCGCCAAATTGTAGAAAGGTCTAACTTACAAACCATGTGTGATCCAAATGATGAAATCATGGCCGATAAAGGGTTCAATGTAGACGATTTGTTCCTTCCGTATTTAGTTAAAATAAATATTCCGACATTTTTTAAAAAGCGAAATCGAAATTCATGTCCAATCATTTTGAAAGATAGAAAAATCGCCAGCAAACGTGTTCACATTGAGCGAATCATTGGCCTAGGCAAGACATACAAAATACTAAAAAGTCCTATGTCGAATGTTGAGTCATCACTAGCTACACAGATAATTACGGTGGTGTTTTATTTGTGCAATTTCAGATCAGGTATTGTCTCAGTAGATGCCTAAGTTTTGATAGGATTAGCATTCAGAGTGCAAAATAAGCTGTAGCTGTTAGAAAACAATCATACAGTAGCCTATATATATGTGTACATTAAATGTTCCTGACCACATCGTCACATATTAATCACACGATGAATTTGTCAAAAAATAAATAAAACTGTATGTATCTAGACTACCCCTACGACGATCATGACTGAGTACAATACGATACTTTATAAATTGTACTGTATGTTAGACACATGGCTATGATTATGTAAACTGTTCATTTAACCCTGAATTGACTGTGTGATGCATTATGAGGTTCCCCAGTTGTAGTTATCATAAAATTTATATACATATTTAGCCAATAGGGCTGGTTTGAAATATGATTCGTAAAAAGTAATAAGTTTTGCTCTCATTTCGTTAATGAATATTTCATCTCGGTCCACTTTCACAACTTTCATGTCCTTTTTAGTATATACACAAAAATATGTACATGCTCTATCACTGCACATCATTTGTCCCTGTATTTGATAGAAATAACTGTTATTTCTATCGAGCGTCAACTCATTGTCAATTTGTTTCATGTAAGGAACAGTTATGTGGTTAACAGGTTTATCTCTCGCCGAGAAGGGACATTTGATCTCTAACACTGTGTCGTTGTCAATTAGTCCATCGGGAGAGGCACCTAGAAAAGGATAGTCTTTATGGACAAACAAACCACACGTTTGTGTTTCTGCATATTGTTTATTAAATTGGGCAACCGCAACGGGTTCCATCATTTTTCCATAATCGGTGGCTGGACTGCGGAACTCAGATGGTGTAATCATACTCGTCGCTAAGCGTTTCATATCACGCCTTTCTGTGGCTTTACATATGGTACCATAATTTGATGCTGTTATACGCATGGCCCTCTCACTCTTCCATCGTTTACTACGTCCCTGATTTCTGGTGGACCGTTCAATATCCTCAATCTCTTCGGTTGTTATCTGAGAAAGCTGTGGATACGAACAATATGCTATAGGCTACTTAACTACAATAATAATAATAGGGTTAGTGGATAACACATATATATATATACTGTTCATTGTTGTATATATATTCTACGTTGCCATGACACAGGTGTCTCCAATACGGATACGAAGACCAGTGAAATCTGTTACCTAATGTAGGTGGGATAAATGCAACCGGTAGAGCAGTGGTCAGTAGAGGGATATGATAATATAATTTCACATCAGCTATCTGCGCCCCAGGAAATGTTTAAACTTTGGTGAAATACTATAATAACCAGCTTAATAATACTTGACTAATGCAATGATTATTATCTATTGGTAACTTATTTACCTTGTTTCTCTTAAGAAATGCATCCTCAGATGACACGTCATAATCATGGTCGAGATTGATACCATAAGGATTAGCTGGTTCATACAGTTGTAGCACAGGCATTTTTATAGGACGATGAATCTGTGAACAATAATGCATGCTTACGTATGTATGTGTAACATTTATGTATATTATACTCTATTGATTTTTATACATTGTGTCTTATCGTTAATGTTTATAGTATATTATAATAATGTAGATTATTACAAACTATGTTTACATGTGAAAGCATCAATGGTGCATTCATTGTACGATATATTTTGGCACCAAGATGCCACGTATAGAACTGTGCATTATTCCGCACAGCTATTATAGTAACTTTGTTGCACAAAAATGTGAATTCATCCTACTTACGTACGTTTAATTTTTCACCCTATTGTGTAGTTAGTCTATCATGGGGTTAAATGACAATAAAGCAATACCGTCTATGTAATGTATTACTGTACCTTCTCATGATGATTAACAACTAGACTTCGGAAGTTGTCCGGATAGTCCGGTTGGTTTCGATAGTTTGGTGGCCTCGGGTCATATACATAATCATTTCCCCGCACTTCCTGTATATGTGTTGTTTTCATAGGCGTCCCTCTATACGGTTTGGTGTGATGAAACGTCTGTAGTACCTGTATTATTAGAGTAATGTGTATATGGAAATTAAACTGCTGAACATTATGGAATTTTGTCGTTTCCATTATGCCTATATGGGGAAATAAGTAAATATTGTATGTATATTGTGTCAGCTAATGAGCACATACGAGCTCATATTTTAATATTATTTTAAAAATAAAGAATTCATAACTATATCGGAACCCAAAACCATCCTATGTAATTTTCAAGGATAGGAAATACTACACAGTTTACCATGCATGTTTATTGTATACATGTAATTGTAGAGTTTTATTTTATTAAACAAAATAAAAGTATTACTAATGGGTTACGTGTTACTGTACTTGTGTACATTATACCTACTACTGTGTCAATAACCTGAGTGCATGTCTGTTCTGTGATGACAAACCCCTTTGTAGCAAACGACTGAAGTCCATAGAGGATGGCTGCAATGTGTTTACAATGGGCTGTTGGTCCTTGTCCCGCGCCACACTCACATTGGGCTTCCAGGATCACTTCATTGTCGTCCAGCGCAACGTCCACCTTGTAGCTCACACTCTTTTTCATTTCCGCCCATACGTTCCCCGATATATATGACGTTCCTGCTCCCATGGAGGATGATATCCGTATATATCTGATGTATCTGTGAACAGCTAACATGCTATAAAGATACTGTGTAGACTAGCCCAAACCAAGACATGCAGACACCCCCCCCCCCCCCCATAAACACACCCGCAATCACCCCTCGTCCCAACACACAGACACACAAAGACACATACAGATACACCCACCCACTAACACACACACACATGACCACCCGCAATCACTCCTTGCCCCACCACACAGACACACACACATAGACACATACACACACATACACCCACCCACTAACAGTGACACACACACACACACATGGCCACCCGCAATCACTCCTTGCCCCAACACACACACATACACCCACCCACTAACACACATATGACCACCCGCAATCACTCCTTGCCCCAACACACACACACATACACCCACCCACTAACACACACATGACCACCCAACCAACAATCTATTTCGATGTATCAAAACATATCAAAATATAATATTATTATTATAAAATAAACAAAAAAATAGTTCTAGCACAAAGAATGGCAAGAAACATAACAATAATATACCTATACACATCAGATATAAAAAGTAAAAGTAAAAAACTATTTCAAACTAGGCCTATATCAAACTAAACTGAAAAAGAAAGCATTCTCACCCCTGGTCATACAGCTGATTGTACTTTCCCTCAAAATCTTTATTATTCATGTCAAAATAACTTGTGATTCGGTCCATTGTTAGTATTGGCACAGTTGTGTTAGAGTTAATGTCTGTATATGTGGAAAAGTCTGGTAGATCCATGTGGTACTCTGGTTCGAGATTTTCTTGATTTTGTCCTATCCCCATGATGTCCAATGATTCCAATCTGAAAAATACATCGCCTTTCCATGACCTCGATAGCAGTCACGCAGTAGTATTAGTATTAATAACTACAATAATAACAGTGACCTACATGTCATGCACGTGTAACACAGAAAACAGAGGCTATATTCGCATGTAAAATTGGACATGAGGCGTAGATATATAGGATAGAGGTCGCCTCACGATATCGGACTGGGCAGATCTTACGGTTACGTACACATCGGCGACTCGCCTCACGATATTGCACTGCGCAGATCACTGTCGGAGTGTCGGTGCACAGCGGCGACTCGCCTTACGATATGGGACTGGGCAGATCATTGTTAGTACACACAAGTGCGCTCATTTATGATTGAACAAGTCAGTGCCGGATCCATGAATTTTGTTTGGGGGGGGGGGGGGGGCCGCCACTTTGGGGGGCAAAAAATTTGACCTATGGGCACAAACTAAGAGAGGGGTGCCCTGTAAGAAGCGTACATCGACTTTATACAAGTTTATTTGAGGCCCAATCCAAACAATTTAACCGTATTATAATGATAGGCCTATATCTATATTTGGGGGGCGCCAAAAATTGGTTTTAATATGGGAGGGGCAACTGCCCCCCCCCCCCCCCGGATCCCGCCCCGGAAAAAAGCGAGGAACCATCATCCACCGTGCCGC
>WNLI01127965.1:0-10274 GCA_025802215.1 Wirenia argentea
GCCATTACTTTCGGGGATTTTTCCCGGGCTTTCCACCCGCATTTGAGACACCTGTACCATGGCAACGTGGACAAACGCGGTATACCAAATGCACATATTTATATTTATTTTTTTTATTTATAGAATTTTCCAATTAATCAAGCTCTACCTGTAGAATGGTAAACTCTTTATAAATTTATTCCAAACACCTTATTATTACGGTACGAAAAAAGCACTGTTACGCTCACTTTTGACATACTGTATCTGTACTCTTACTACTAAAGCCCCCTTCCAGCCACAACTACACACACCGAACCCATCGGCCAGCTCTCTCATAGGTCACTCAATCGGGGTATGTTTTCAGTAGTTAATATTTCAGTGGAACAACAGTTACTCTATTCACATAAACCTTTCGGATTCCTTCAAGTTCTGATCGTTTTTCCCACTACTGCACACATAGAACCCATCAGCCAATTGACTCATAGATCTCTCAACCGTGGTAAGCAGTATGTTTTCAGTAGTGAATATTTATCAGTTCCGTGGAAAAATTCCTTCTTTAATTTCCTCAAGTTCTGATAGTTTTCCCCACTACTGCACACAATGAGCTCCTCAGGAACTCTCTCATAGGTCCCTCAATCGTGGTAAGCTTTATGTTTTAAGTAGTGGAATATTTATCCGTTCAGTAAAACAATTCCCTTCAGAGTAGGCTTGTTTCTTTACCGAAACTATTTACTGAATTGCAGAAACCAGGATAAAATTCCCCACTGATTCCTTAAGATAATGGAAGTATTTCGCACTACTGCACACAATGAACCCTTTGGGCAGCATTCTCAATCGTGAAATATGACAGTTTCAATATAGTTTTGGAAGAAAGTGTAGGCTAATTTCGTTACAGATATTTTGGTAGTGTTGAAAATCATTCAAAAACTGTTGATTCCCTCAAGTCCAGGGAAGTTTTCCCACAACTGCACACACCCAGCCCCTTAACTAACTCTTTCATACAATCGTGGTAAGCAGTAGGCCAACGGCAAATGGGATCATCACATTGATAATTGTACAAAGAAGCTCTCAGATTTGTGCGCAGAAACTTCAGCAGGTGTCCGGAATCGGTGAAAGAGCAACTGTACATGTCAATGGCCAGACTGCGCCTGGAGTATAGTAGTGGAGCATGGAACCCTCACCTAAAGCAAGACATCACAAAGATCAAAAACATTCAAAGAAAAGCGGCACGATTTGTGAAAAACTGCAACAGCAGGGAACCTGGCACAGTAACTGGCCTGCTAGCTGACCTGGAATGGCAATCACTTGAAGATCCAAAAGTGTAGTGTACAAATGTGATCCTTTATTTTTACTACTACTTCTAATATCAGGTCATTTCCTTCAAATTTTGGCACATTGTTTGGTATACTGTGGACAGTGCTGATGGAAGTGTTTTGTTGATTGTTCCTGTCCTTGACTGTGTGTGCAGTCGGATTCATACCAATGTGGCGATGATGTTGGTTCAATGGGGTATATTTACCATATTTTGGACCTATTATCCCCCTTGCCACCTTATGACCATAGAGCCTATGACGTAATTTTGTCCTACAGAAACGGGTTTTCAGTCAAATTAATTCAATCTAGAAAATTATATTATAGATCTATGGTTGAAATACTGAGGAAGAACTGAAAGTTGTATGTGCGCCTAAATCGTGACGTCATAGAAAACAAGCAAAAAAATTCAATGACTGGTCCTCGTCCCTGTTATTTTTGGAAATGGAAATAAGATAAAGAACCGGTATGTTACATACAGGATCTTCACGCAGTGGCATTCATGGTATAGTCCATTGGACAGGACCCGTTCTGAGTTTGAAAATAATGGATTGTGCCTGCTATTTGGGAGAGTGCAGTGTATCCAACATTCTTAAAAACAAAATATAGATTATGTGTTGAAAGAAAAGTTTTAGAATAATGCGGTGTACATGTTTTGTGAGGTTTGATTTGTTTTGTAAATCAGACGTAAAATTATTCATGATTTGTAACATTTCTAGGTAAAATGAACCAGAGTGTATTAATTGGTTGTGAATTTATTCGGCATAATTGTCCACCTCAGAAGCCATAATTGGCTCTAGACTCTAGAGCATCACTTCCCGTAATGCCACCAATTATGGAAAACGCGTCACACGACGATTCGCGTGAAATGCCTTTTATTTTGACAATTTATAAATTTATGTCATATTTTTTAGTAGGCTACGGATCTACAAAAATAACAAAGTTTGAAGAATTTATTATAAACTCGCAACATTATTTGCTCTACAACTAGGAAAGTCTAAACAAGCGAATCTACTCACTATACTTAGGACGCCATAATTAGGAAACAGGATAAGATATATAATTTTCGATAATACACAACTTGCTAAATGCTCTCTACCATCAAAAAATAATAATACCCTTACATCAGTATTTTAATTTGTGTGTTCGTACTTCGTAGGCCTACTATGCTAATGATAAATTCACAACCATTTAATAAACAGGATATGGAATGAAATTTTTGATAAAGCACGTCGTAAATGCCATCGACCATCAATAATGATTAATCACCCTCGCTCGCGCTCGGGCATTATTGATGTTCGCAGGCATTTACGCCGTGCTTTATCAAAATTGTCATTCATTATCCTGTAAGTATTTGTTTTTGTTGGGATTGGTTTATTTTGTAAAACCACTGTAAAATTATTTGACCCAATTCCAGGTAAAATGAAGCAGAGTGTATCAATGGACGTATTAACTGACCCGCCCACCACTGACCCCCCAGCCCGACCACCATCTAGCAAGAGTGAAATGCAGGCCAATGTCTCTACACCTCAATGTTAGTACTTGCTATTATCTTACTCTCCTAAGCCCCACCCACAACATACATATACAGAGACACCCCCTTCTCAAATACTCGCACCCCGGCCCGGCCTCCGTCTAGTAAGAGTGAAATACATGCCAACATCTCTACACCTCAATGTGTTAGTACTGTACATGTATGCTATCATAGTACCCAAGTCCTCCCCACCCACACTACCCCCCTCCACTAACACACCTTCCTACCTCCACCACCACTGATGCCCCAGCCAGGCCCCCGTCTAGCAACAGTGCAAATTAATGCATGCCAAATTGCCATTGTCTCTACACTGCAATGTTAGTGCCTGCTATATTGTACTGCCCTATGTCACAAATAAACTGGACCTTATATGTATAGGCCACTAATATGATCTGGAACTATATTGCATAATGTTTACTTTTACTATTAACAATAATTATATTGATAGTTTTATCCTTTAACGAGTAATTATTTATAAATGATTTCACAATAGCGCTCCTTTAATTTGTAATCATGTATGATGTCATCAGGTTTTGGGAGAGAAACTAGGGAGTTACTGTAGAAGTTAGAAAAATAGTTTGAGATTGTCTCCACAGTAAATCGTGCTAGTTAATCCACAGTGTAATTCTTTTACATGTGTATCTATAGCAATAGGCAAAATTAGGCTCTGTAGTAATTACAATCACTGATATAAAGAATACGCGTCGTGTTATTTTGCGACACCCCTCACCCGCCATAAATTGGAAATGTACAGCACTGAGATCGGCCCAAAATTGCGTTTGACACTAGTTTCAGTTTTCAGTTTCTCTAGTGTGTTTTGTTTGGAGTACAATTTTCCCCCAGAAATCCAATATTTTACGTCCAATGGGCTTTATTTTAGTGATTTTCACAGAAAAACCCGGCTTGAATACAAATTGCACTACTTTGTGTATTTTAACATTACCATTAGATTCATTTAAAGATGTACTGTATCAAATTATAGTTTGCATGTCCATATGGCCCAAGTAGCACAAGCATAAGCCTATTTACTAAATGCATACGTGGCGCGCCCGGTACGACTTGTATGACATATCTACTGTTGTGCGCTAACATTACACACACATTTATTTCAAAGCCATGGTTTCAAAATTGATTTGATAATTCTAATTATTCAACACCCAAAGTATTTCATGAATTTGGTCCCATTGAGAATTGGCTGCATTTGTCTTTCATATAATTAGGTTTATACAAAGGCTTATTTGAATACGTATAATAGTTAGCACATCAAACTAATTTACAAAATAATTTGCTCTGATTTCAGCACGAGATTGTCATTCCGCCGACAAAAATCTACGAACCGCTTCGAGACGACGTAATTTCTCGGCAAAGACTAAAAACGGCGGCTGGTCACAGTCCCACAGTATCGACTCGGCTTCTCCGTCTTCTTCTTCTGCTAAGGTATGGTGTTGCTAGGGGTGTTGCTATGGGTTACTAAGGGTGTTACTATGGGTTTATAATGACTATAATGACTTGCCCAAAACATCCATATCAATATCAAAGACTCAAAATGGTCACAGTCTCACCATCGTGTTCATCTGCTAAGGTACTGTATGTTGCTAAGGGTGTTGCTAAGGGTTACTAAGGGTGTTGCTATGCGTTACTAAGAGTGTTGCTGTAGGTTGATAATGACTAAACCCTGCCCAAGACATAGTATCGACTCCATCTCTGTTTTCTTCTTCTGCTAAGGTACTGTGTGTGTGTGTGTGTGTGTTGCTAAGGGTGTTGCTAAGGGTTACTAAGGGTGTTGCTATGTGTTTCTAAGAATGCTGGTACCTGAGCTCAGTCTCCGTAGCTCAGTTGGTAGAGCATCAGTTCGGATCTCATCGGAGGCACTGATTTTTTTCAGCGAAATTTAATTATTCGAACCAATATATGGCTTACTCCATCTTACGTTACTAAGAATGTTGATACCTTGGTTGACAATGAGTAAAGCCTGCCCAAGACACAGTATTGACTCTGCTTCACTGTCCTCTTCGTACGGTGTTTCTATGGGTGTTGCTATGGGTTACTAAGGGTGTTGTTATGTGTTACTAAGAATGTTGGTACCTTGGTTGACGATGAGTAAAGCCTGCCTAAGACATAGTATCGACTCTGCTTCACTGTCCTCTTCATATATGCTAAGGTATGGTATGTTGCTAGCCGCTAGGAGTGTTGCTATGGGTTACTAAGGGGTGACATGATGCCCTAAACACATCCAAATAAGTATGAAAGATGACAGGCTAAGCTGATAATAGGCTACTCGTTATAGGTGTCTAAAGCTCTGCTTCGGCGTCTTCTTCTTCTGCTAAGGTAGTGTGTTGCTAGGGGTGTTGCTATGAGTTACTAAGGGTGTTGCTATAGCTTGAAAATGAGCTTCCAGACAACATCAATATTAAAGACTAAAAATGGTCTCAGAGCATCGACTACTTCAGCAATTCTTCATCTGCTAAGGTACGATGTATGTGTTGCTAGCGGTGTTGCTATGGACTACTAATAATGTTATATTGTAAACATTTTGATATTAGTGCAACTTATTTTCTGTTTTAAAAATTTTCGTTTATGTACATTTTGTGTCTTCCCCAGGCCACCCCATCTCCCCACTTTGCCTACTTCCACCCCAACGCTCCTCTCACCAAACAAAGCCGCTCCCCGATATCACCACATGAAAAATCCTACTCCCCAACGACCGTCCTACAAACAAAACACGATGACTACATACAACTCGTTTCAAAAAGAAAAAATATCTCCGTTCAAAGCGCGGGATATTCGCCGCACTCCAAGAAAGATAATTTTATGATAGTTAATAACAAACCGACTAAAGACCATACCAACACAGTTAACATGTCGGATAATACTGTCGAAATCCGCCCAAACCGAAATCTCAAAGATACAAATGAATTATCCGGGTATAATTTTGAACGTTACGATCAAATTGAGGAAGAAATGAGTGAGAATGTAGGTCATGGAGATATAGGTCAGGATGTAGTAGGTTACGAGGAATTAGGTCACAACAAAATAGGTCAGGACACAATGGGTCGTGAGAGAATAGATTACAGGGAATTAGGTCAAAACAAAATAGATCACAGCAAAATAGGTCAGGAGAAAATGGATGACAGGAACGCACTTGATGACTCTGAAGAATCGGGTCATTCGATAAAACTTGGTCACTCGATAAAACTGGGTCGTGTTGGGAAGACTGGAAATGAAAATCAACATTCAAGGTAAGGACGTTTATATTACATTATAATTAATTTTGTTTAATTAATTTTCATTAGTTTTGTATGGCATGTAATGAAGCGGAAAAAAGCTTGTTGACCTTAAATATTTGTGATCAATTGTCGTTTCGCACACCATATAGATGCATTTTGTGAAAAGATTCAACAGTTACTGTTCATGCCCAATGGAATAATAACTTACATGACATTGTGGAGGCAACTTTTTTGAGATTTTATTCCCCTTTGGGCATGTACCGTGTAATGCGTGTATAGCTAATTTACATCGAAACTCACAAATCATCATGCTTTAAATGACTCCGGCGGACTCAAAGAACAAGTGAGCTATTCCCAATCTACCATAATCTTACCTTACCAAAGTGCCGTGTCCTTGACATAGGCGATCATGTTCTGCCAGCCATCTCCGTCCCCATCCACCACATATTTGAACTGGTCCATGTATGTCATTCGTCACTCGTGGTTGTCCTCGGGCTTATTTTCCTTTTATTTTCCCGGTTAAACTTATATTTCACCCCTCCTCAGTCCATGCCTTAAGAATCTTAACTGTCCCACTCTAATCGATTTTTACATTTAGCCATTTCCAAAACTTGGCGAAATAAGTCTGTGATATTTTAAAGCGTTACTGTACCTTCATATTATAGTTTTCATGTCGATAAGGCAAATTTGCCTATTTCCTAAACCTAAACCTACGTTCTCGGTATGGTTTATACAGTATGACATTACACGCAATTTCAAGACGATAGTTTAGCATTCTAAAGCATAGTTTAGCACATAAGATATCCTTGAAAATTATTATTATCCAGTTGTTCTTCATAATGATCTTTTGTAAATATGATACTAGACTTACTTATAACATACGTCGCTACGTTTCAACCGCCTCGCGTGGCTTTCATCAGGCGAAACATAGTTTAGCACGTTACGTTAGTGCGTATAGTGAGATAATAACGCTACCAAGAGTGTATGGTTCAAGCAAATACGCTTATTTGCCTATAGTAGTTGGGTCCTATCGACAGGCAAAGTACAGTACCACTTTAAACATTTTACACCAAATACTCTAACCCCGGCCCCAGAATGTTAGTAAGTGACTGCAGCTCCCAAATCGGCCAGATCGACCAATTCGTGCAGCTATCGTGAACACCAGAAGATACAATTAAATATTGCACCGGTCAGCGATCGAACCAGCAACCTTGAGATTTCAAATCCTACAGAGCTATTGCCGAGCTATTCCCACCACTATAGTCAAATATCGCCTCACCCCCAGAACTGCAGCAACCAACTCCGCCAGATTGACCAATTCGTGCAGCTTTACCAAGGGAACACCAAAAAACACGAATGAATATTGCGCTGTTTTTTTATAATTAATTTGTTCATGATGCGTGTATCTAGCAGAGCTAATTTACGCACCGGGTGAGTCGCCTCGGACCAAACAAGTGGTCAAGGCTTGCGAATCACCATGCCTCAAATGACTCGACCAATAAGGCCGAGGACTCGAAGGATTATAAAAATCAGAAGTCTGGGAGAAATCAGTGGAGAGCATTGCCTTGGTGGGGGGAAAAAGTCGCGAAAACTGAAAAAACCCTAACCACTGCACCGACAACATTTCCACTGATCCTCCGCGCCTCAGTTGATCATTGACGCCAGAGGCTCCAAGGTAGCTGAACCACATCGGACCAAGTTAATGGTCAAAATCTGTGGTTCCACCCACCCTAACTTGGCTTGTGCTGGTTGGCAATCGAACCAGCAATATTGTGATTTCAAATCATACCTACAGTCATTAACAAAAGTTTAAGACCACCTGTATTTTGGTGGCAGTACTTTTTATAATTATTAAGCAGTTTCCATTGCAGATATACATTATACCTTCCACATATGTCACACATGAGTCGGTACCAAAAAAAGATATGAAAATTTTTGGGGTCAAGGTCAAAGGTCAACCGGAGGTCAATTTTTTGCTGAAAATGGAGTGTTTTTCTATGACGTCATTTTTTCAATAAACCGTATGAGCCATATGAATTATTTTTTATATGTGGGTTAGTATGTTATAATATATTCAAGATTTTGTTTTTCAAGGTCAAAGGTCAAGGTCAACTGGATTGTTCCGGCCATTGAAAATGTAAAAAAATTACTATTTTGACATGCATATCTGGATGACCTTGACCTTTGACCTATGAACCACACACTATGTATCATGAACTGACACCATGACATATTAACTACATATGATAGGGTAGATCTAATAGTCAAAGGTCAAGGTCACTGTGGAAGAAAGGTCAAAATCAAGATTTTTTTGCATATTCAATGGCCGGAACAGTCCAGTTGACCTTGACCTTTGACCTTGAAAAACAAAATCTTGAATATATAATAACATACTGACCCACATATAAAAAATAATTCATATGGCTCATACGCTTTATTGAAAAAATGACGTCATAGAAAAACACTCCATTTTCAGCAAAAAAATTGACCTCTGGTTGACCTTTGACCTTGACCCCAAAAATTTTCATATCTTTTTCGGTACCGACTCATGTGTGCCATATGTGGAATGTATAATGTATATCTGCTATGGAAACTGCTTAATAATCATAAGAAGTACTGCCACCAAAATACAGGTGGTCTTAAACTTTTGTTAATGACTGTACTACGGCTACTTCACGCATTAAAATGTATATTCCATATAAAATTTTAATATATCTCAAAGTAATAAAATTTAACAAGTAATATGTCTGTTTGGGTGCATTTAATGTAATCGAGTATGGTGACCTATTTATTTGTAATGATTAACCAATCAGACCAGTTTAAATTCCTGAAATTATCGCACTATACAATACAAACACCAAGAATATTGTATTGTACTGCATAACAATTTATTAGTATTTTTATTACATATACGTACAATAATAATGAATAAAAAACAGTAACAAATAAACTATTTATGATTGTTAAATGACCAATGGTAAATTACACAACAATATACTTTAGCGGTATTAACATGATTGTATATATAAACGTATATAAATTTATAAAAATAATACAAACATATCGATGATTACAAAATAGCCAACAATAAAAATGTTCGAACAACTTTTTTACACAAATGGCGTAAGTTTTGAAAAGTAAATACAGTATAACTGGTATAATTATTTTTCAATATTGTACATAAAATTTCACTAACTTTAGAAAACATCATAGGCTAACATCCCAAAGATGACCTATAATAATTTCATTTTACTTCAATAAAACATATGAAAACAATTCATGTAAATTGTACATATATATATATAAAGATTTACAAGTACAGCGCCTGATATAGATTTGGCAAATTGCGCCTGATATAGCGTGAATGAACACTAAATTATTATTTACAATGACAGGTTAGAAATATTATTACATCTTGGTCAAAAAGTGAAAACATATCAAATTCATGGTCATTAAAACTTTTACCGGTACATAATACCGTGGTCAAAATTTGTGGTCGGCGGGTTAAAGGACAAATCATCGGGGTAGGTCGTCGAGACTAAAAATGTGCGGCATGGTTTACATCGACATAGGTATACATTTGTGAATTTAAAATTGTTGTTGAGACTACGATGTGACGTCATGGGGTAAGCATAATTTCAAATCCATCCCGTAAAATAATGAACGTAAATTTTTTTAATAGGTTGTAATGCAAAAATGTGTTACCACTCGAAAGTAAAATGTGTGCACATTCAAATTTTTATGGCGTCATTGCGAATTGTGGGTTTTTTTTGCGGCGGATTAGAGCTGGCTGATGTTTATAGCCACCGGAGCTAGAGAATCCCTAGAAAATGTAGCATAAATCGTTTTAAACCAATAATGTAGCATAAAAGCAAATAAAAAGGTTTTCACAATCCCCGCGATTTGCACCAAGACATTTTTGGAGGACTCGCATGGACGGTATTCACGGACTGTTTTAGTTTCTTAATGTCCCTATTATTAATTATGGATGAACACAAACATGGATAACAAGAATAAATCGTATATTGAATTTTGCTCGAATTTCAAGAGACTTTACCGTGTGTATCACATACACGATGATAGATGCAGTCAAACCCAAATTGGTCCGGAGAAAATAAAATTGTTCGTGTATAGACTAATGTTACCACTGCTTGAGGGAGTAAGAGGTCTGGTCTACGGCCAGGGGAGAGAGGTTCGGTCTCTGGCTAGACCTCCCCTCATCG